>JBBPBX010049043.1:0-25516 GCA_038048925.1 Garcialebias charrua
AAAGCTAGATTCATACTTGACGCGTCGCGCAGCGCGCGAGGGTGCGCGCTCCAAAAGTGATGCAATTTCACAGTCCCCGCCCCTGCGCGTTGGCCCCGCGCAGGGGATTAGCGCGTGCCGTGCACCTCTGAATTTTTGAAACTCCGCAAGCCCTGCGCGCGCGCGGTGGGCGCTACGATTTGATTGACAGGTCCTCACCGACAGCCTTCACCCTCTTCACGCCGGAGCCTGCAGCTGTTTGCGCCGCTGTGGTCGTGGAGACGGAGTCGCGACGCATGGAGGAATGTTTTGTGACACAAAATGTATTAAATTATCCTTCATTCCTGATCTGGAGTCGGACTTTTCTTTTGTTTTTTCGCCAAAAGTCACGTGATCGCTTTCTCCTCCGCTGACTCCATGCATTAAAACCGCAAATAAAGACAACAGTTCAGCACGCGAGCAGAAAGCTATTTGTTTTTGTTGTGTGACGTCAAACAGTTCTTCTTCTACGGTAGATTTCTTCTTCTACACCTTTCTTGCAACATATGCACAGGTTTTAGAGGGTACTGCCTCCTGCTGGTCCGTAAAAGAACAGCACTTTGCCATGCGCCGCCGTGGGACAACTATAAACACCAGAGGCGACACTGTAAACGCATTTCGCCGCACGGCACAGTGCACGCGCAGCGCGCGCGCTCCAGCCTGCGGACCAAAGCGCGAGTCTAACTCAGCCTTAAAAGCGTTTATAAAAACACACAGTGACCCGTCCTTAAAGCTGGGGTATGTAAGATTGTAATGTAGTCTGTAACTTTTCAAACAATATATATTTTAACATATTTCTTCACTCTGTCACTAGATTGATGTTAGAGAGGTAATCTCTGAAAAAACTAAAAAAAAATATTGTCCCCTTGCTTCTCCAGGTGGTAAATAAGCATTTCTAAAAAGAAAAAGTGACCCGCCATTTTCCAGCCAATAAAAACAAAGTTTGTAACCAGCCAATAAAAACCGAGCTTGAATTTGAATCAGCCAATAAAAACAGAGCTTGAATTCAAATTTCAACAGACCACAAGGGGGCAGAGCCATATATGGCTCTGAGGGGGAGGGATCAGAATGCTTTGCTTGTTGAAATTTTTTCTAAGTGCTGCTGTTCTACAGAAACTGCAGACTGAACCTTTAACCAGCCAATAAAAACAGAGTTTTTAACCAGCCAATAAAAACAGAGCTTCTCACTTCTCACGCTCCTAACCCACGCCCCCGCCTGTCCCAGCCCCAGCGGCCGCGCATGTTCTCATTCAAAGAATTGCAAAGCGATGCAAAATTGTTTTGTACTGTATGTGACACAAATGTATTAAATTCCCCTTCTTCATCCCTGAGCTGGACTTTTCTTTTGTTTTTTTGCCAAAAGTCAAGTGATCGCTTTCTCCTCCACTGACAGAAATGAGGAAATGGATGAATTTCACAAGCGAATTAAACTCTCGTCCTACATGGCTGCATGAGGCTCTGCAGATTTCAGGGTGTTCTGGACCAGTGCTCCATGTTTTTATTTTATTTTTTAGAACGTTTTATTAACATATAAACACAGAAGATCACAACGTCTCCGAGAGGACATGCAGTGGAGGCGGAGCAAAGGGAGCTGAGCAGCGAGAGCAAGGGGGGAGCAGAGCCACATATGGCTCTGAGGGGGAAGGACCAGAACACTTTCCCTGTGGAAAATTTTACTAATGGTGCATTCACACCTGACAGCGTTTCAACGGCAGGAGCGTCCAGCTTACATGCAAAGTCAATGGGGGACGCGCTTCCAGCCGCGTCTTGGCGTCGGGCGTCACGTCACGTGCGTGTTGAGCGTGATGGAAAGCGTTTTTCCGTGCACGTGAACCCGCGTCAGCCTCCAAAGCACACGTTGATCTAGCTGAAGATTTCGCGGTTCAAACGTTCAAACGCCGTTCAACTCTCCCTGATTGGTTGATCAGGGAGAGTCGGGGGGAGAAGAGAGGGGGTCAGGGGGAGAGTCCCTATGTGACGCGGAAACCAGTGACGCGGAAACGATTGCGCAACTATGTGACGTATTGTTTGTGGGACACAGAAAAAACCCGCGGAGTCATGGACTATGGAAGAGAAACTCATTGTAGCTGTGTGTTCGCGACAAGTCCTTCACGACCAGTCAAGTCTGCTCCACAGAGACAGAAATAAAAAGCTCCTCGCCTGGCGGAGTGCAGTGAGGACTCGGTATACCGGTAAGCTCCTCCCACACACCCAGCAGCAGTTTCGCGTTCTGGCGTTCAGGTCTGGACACCAAGTGCGTCCACTTGCGTGCGTGACGAGCTTTTTGGAAGTTGAAACGCTGTTAGGTGTGAATGCACCATAAGTCCTGCGCTCTACAGAAAGTTACATATTGCACCTTTAAAGATATAAAAATTATGAATGATGTATTATTTGTATGAAAACTCAGCACACTATTCCAGATTGAGCCAAACATTTTGAAGCATTTTTTGTTGGAGTAGCCGTAAACAAAAAACTGTGATAAAAACAGCAGTAACAGGTAGATGGTAATAATGGTGCTTCACTATTGCTGTATCTTTACTCTTTATTAGATAATTATAAAACTTACCATCAAGAAGAGTCTGACTGGACCTGCTCAACACACTGATGTTGCTCTTCTCAATCTAGAATGATACAAATGTGATTAAACACACATCTACACACACACGATAAAAATTTATTATACAACCTCATAAAATCATCCCATGAGGAACATAACATAAAAGTGCATTACACACCCTCCTGTGTGATAGTGCACATGTGTGCATCATGTATTAGTGTGCAGAGTGCATGTTAGTAATGACTCTTAGCTTTGACAACAAATCAGTTCCAGTATCTGTAACTCCCACTTAATTCTAGACATCCTTCTCTTTGCTAACATCAGTTAGCGGTGGTTTAGTTTGACTCACTGAGAAAGCTTTAGATTTAAGAAGCAGTTGTTTTATGGTCCAGACGACTGCCACACACATGAGACATGTTAACATTTTAGAGTGCCTTGGAGGTTTTTGTTTTGTTTTGTTTACTTTTAATCTCTTCTTCAGGGGTCGCCACAGCGAACTAACTCGTACGAAGACTTGGCAGTTATTTTTACGCCGGATGTCCTTCCTGACACCACCAGACCACCGTGCTGCCACAGCCCTCTGTGTGGAGCAGAGAGCTGCTATGTAGGGCACTCCAGGGAGCAGATGGAGGGGGTTAAGGGTAGGGCTGGGCGATATATCGATATTTTTAAAATATCGAGATTTTTTCTAAAGAGATATAAGACGAGACTATATCGTTTATATCGAGAATCTACCGTCTGTCTGTTTTCTCCCACTCGCCCCCCTCCTTCTCCTTCACTGAACACAGACCCAGCCCCTCCTTCCTGCAGGCTGCAGGAGGGCGGAGCGGAGCCGCGGAGACTTTCAGCACAACGAGAAGTAAACACGGCAGATATGAAGAGCCGCGACGCAGCTGCTGAGGGGAAAAACAATGTTTTTTTTTAGCTAGTTTGGATTTAAATGGTCAGATGAGGGCAGAAAAATATTTTTGTAGACGATGCTGAAAATAATCCCGACGAAGGCTCGGATCTACGAATCTTTTTCACCATTTAAACAGCGGAGTGTAGCATGGACCGTGAAACGACAGAACCGAGTTTTCTTTACAGCCTCCTGCTTCCTTAAACAAACCACGGGTCTGAGCTCAGTCGTGCGCGCACTGCAGCGCTTTCATGAGGGGAGCAGAAGGAGGTGGAGACATTAATAAATCAGCAGCTCATCACATCACCAAGACACGGTCCTCAGCGGCTAACAAGATGGCTAACGCTTTAGCCGCCTTCTTCCACAGCTGAGACTGACCGTGTCTTTGGCGCTATATGATAAACTGCTGATTTAATAATGTCTCCGCCTCTCTGTTCACGTTTCTGAGTGGAGGCTGTCGTGTTTTTACACAAGGATTCAATGCAACACTTTGTAGAGCAACTTAGAGAACGTCTTCGTGAACCCGGAAACAACCCCCTGACCCTTTCACAATAAAACCGGATACAGTATATCAAATATATTGTACCACAGGCTCAAATTTACTGCAGTTCACAAACACTGACTAAAGTGAAAGCACCTTTCTATCTTATCAAGACACTCAAAGCTCTTTAAAACACAATCTGTGTCCTCATTTACCCATTCATACAGCACTCTGCTAGAACTGTACAAAGAATAATCAGTACTTTATCACATTCATACACTGATGGACACACATCAGAGGCAATAACACAGCTGCCCTCAGCTGAAGAGGACTATTATTTAATAGGTGTAAATAAATGTCTAAAAATAAAGTAATGTATGTAAATAGTTCATTTTTTAGACATTTATTTTGTAGAGTTACAGCTGTTTGTTAATAAATGTTGCTGTGTGACAACTGGGACAAAGCTTTGACTCAGAAATATATTTTTGTTATTCTTTTATGGAAAGAAAATTATATCGAGATATATATCGTATATCGCGATATATCACAACAATATCGAGATATGAATTTTTGTCCATATCGCCCAGCCCTAGTTAAGGGCCTTGCTCAAGGGCCCAGAGTGGGGCAAATGAGGGTGGAGGCAGGCGTGGGTGTTTCACCTTTCCTACCCACATTTTGATGTTGTCAGTTCGTGGATTTGAACCGGAGACCTTCCGATCACAGGCCCAATTATCACTTTTGAGACAAGTGATCAATTAAGAGTATAAATAATAGATGTTTAAGCCACTGCTGTCATGTTCTTATCTGCTGCACAGATTTTTCATGACTTGAAACAGAAAAGTCAATAACTTTCCACCGTACGTCACATCAGTCCAAATATGTCTAATAATGTGAAAAACATTTTTTGTTGCTTTGCTGTATGAGTCACATCTTATGCATCACGATGACAATCTGGAAACGTGGGTTGGTGCTGTACCAAAAATCAATTGGCTGCCAAATGGCAGCTGCAGGAGCGTGCACGGGAGGGCTTTAACAATAATTTAACAAGATTAACAATTTAAAACAATCATTTGTTTGATCGACATTATGGTAAAGGCGTGTGTCTCAGTTGAACTTTTCCTTAATAAATGAACTTTGAAGGTCTAAACAGCTGCATTTCACCTGGGCGCTGGTGTTCCTCCTCGCTCTGCTGCCGGAGCGGGGACTAAAGCCCCCACTATGCTCCCGCGTACGTCTGTCTGCGCAGACCTCTGCAGGGCATGTCCACGCAAAGCCCAATTTTTACGACCGTGTACACGTGTCTCACAATAAACTGTCCGGTGGCGGACTGTTTTGTATGTGACACCAATGTATTAAATTCCTCTTCTTCATCCCTGATCTGGACTTTTCTTTTGTTTGTTTTGTCAAAAGGCAAGTGATCTCTTCCTCATCCGTTGATGCCATGACTGAAATGATGAGAAATTAACAAATTTGTCATGAGAATTAAACTCAGGTCCAGGGTGGCTGCAGGAGAGTCTAGAGATTTCCTGGTGGGCTGGTCTGATGTGTGGGCTGCAGGATCAGCGCTCCCTTTTTAAATATATAAATAACTTTTTATTAACAACATATAAACACAGAACACTGCTGCCGCTGGAGCTGCCAGCTCTCGCCCCCACCCCCACCACCACCACCTGTCAATCAATCTAGTGGGCGTGTCAGCAAATGACCAATCGGCGACCTCAATTTGTCCCAAAGGTAAACGCCCCTTGTCTGCAGAGCTGCTCAGGGTGGACGCTGAAGCAAGAAGTCTGAACCCTCTGTGGACAGTACGTGCAGTTTCCGAGTGGCTGACAGGACGTGGGAGTACATACTGGGGCCTTAAGGCTCTGACAGCGAGTTCGTCTGCTCGCACCTTGCTGCTTCCTGGAGCTGCGGAACACGTGCTCCGCTGCCCCCTTCCTCCCGGCTCGGGTGGCTGTAGAGCTTGCAGCCAAAGCCACGACGGATGGATGAATGGATGGGTGGGCGGCGCACCACGGCGGAGGAAATGCACCTGGAGGGAGCCAGCCAGACACAGGGGGAATGTTCCCTGTGAAGGGGGGGATCCTCTGCCACCGTGCAGTCGTCCCTTCCACTGGGTTGAATCCCCCAGGCAGACTGCGTGGACCCCACCTGTTTACAAACTCTTTCTGCTGCTCGATTACCGTTTTGGGCTGCACATTTATTACCTGCCGTTTGTCATGTGCAAAACACGATTTTCTGTTTGGGGGCATTTTACTTGTGTTAAATGTTTCTCAAGGATGAAATACACCTGAGCGTCCTCAGGTACGCCACTCTACGCGCGCATTTTGTGCGCATGTTTTGCTGCTATACTTCAGAAACTATCAGCTTTCAAACGCTTGCGTTCTCCTTGTTGTAATATGAGCAGCTGCGCACGGAGGGGACTCAACTGAGCTCGCTGATTGGTCACTTGCTGACACGCCTACTGAAATGATTGACAGCTTTCAGTCAGCTCATGTAGCTCGCTGAAGACCGCGGCGGTGTTCTGATACGGTGTTTCTACTATATATGTTATAAAAAGTTCTCTCAGAAATAAAAATAATAACAGGGAGTGCTTTTCCTGCAGCACACAGCCCACCAGGGATATTTAAAACATCGCGCACCCAGGTAGGACCTGAATTCATTCATTTCATTCATGGAGTGAACGGAGGAAGAAGTGATTACTTGACTTTAGGCAAAAAAACAAAAGAAAAGGCCCGATCAGCGATAAAGAAGGGGAATTTATTTCATTTGTGTAACATACAAAACAGTCCGGCGCCGGGGAAGTTTATGGTCAGACACCGCGCATCGCGCACGCGGACGTAAAAAAAAAGCTTTGCGCGTATGTGCCCTGAGGGGCTACGCGGGGCTACGCTTTTGCCTTGACGTACGTACGTTGCGTATAGGCGTATCCTGAGGACGCTCAAGTGTATCTCTGCCTTCAGTTGTCTCTATGAATGTTTATGTGTGTGCCTAGAGGGCCCTCTAGCGGCTGCAACTGGTAATGTTTACTGGTTCATGTTTGAATGAACATTGCAAATGTTAAAAGTAGGGTTATAAAAATGGGGAAAAACATATTACCGTAGTTGCTTCGATGTACAAGTCACAGGACTTGTACATTTATGCAAAAAGGTGCAACTTATACAGCGGAAAATATGGTAGCTTTGATCTGATCCACTGGATTTCAGCTGTTTATTCAGTTCCTGCTCCAGACATGCTGATTACCTCATTAAACTGTCTCAGGAGGTTTTTCTTGAACAGCGCTTCCTCGACCTGCTGCTCCGAGGTCAGTCTTGTGAACTCGTGGCAGCGGTGAGGTTTCACACTCAGACCAGGAAACACTTGCTCGTCAATACTGCTGAAGATCGCATCAAGAGACTGGGGCAGGACTCCCACATCATAGTCTTGACCTTCACACGCAGAAAGACACTGATCTCAGTTTGGGACTTATAAATTACAGAGGAATAACGTGCACGTTAAATATAGTGTTTATGAAAAATACACACAAATTCTTGAAGTACTAAAAGCTTTTTTTGTTGTACCACATTGTAAAAGCCCTAGAACGTCTCACATATGAAGAACTGTTGCAGTTTTTAAACACTTAAGGGGTTTTACGTTACCTAAGAATGTGAAAGTCTTGCCAGAGTTTGTGACTCCGTACGTATAAACCAAGGCGTTTCCTCCTTCCAGAACATCTTTCACCAAGTCTTTCACTGAGCCTTTAAACAGATCCTTCTGTGACGTTTGGGGACCATACACCTTCAGGAAGAAAAGAACAGGAAAAATATTAATAACATCATATTTTAAAAATACCAGGAGTTCTCAGCTTTCATTGTGCAGTGGTTTTCAGAACTACCAGACAGACTGGTTTTTCTTCCAGCTGGTAAACACTGACCTTGGAGAACTGGAAGCGTTGTCCTGTCTGTGGAAGTGATTTTTCAGAGCTGAGTCTTGCCAACAGGGACAAACTGGGAGGCTTCAGAAGAACTGTGTCAGGGGGCTCGATGGTAACACAGTCCTGCAACAAAACAAAACCAACAATTTAATAAATATGGGTCTGTAATAGGGCTGGGCGATATGGACCTAAATGAATATTGCAATATTTTAAGATAAATCGCGATATATGATATATATCTCAATATATTTTTATTTTCATAAAGTAATAACAAAAATAGATTTCAGAGTCAAACCTTTGTCCCAGTTGAAACACAGTCACATTTATTAACAACTGTAAATGCACAAAATAAATGCAAAAAAAAAACTATTCACATATATTAAAGGTTTTTTTTGGCATTTATTTACATAGAGTCAGAGAATCTTTATTGTCATTTGCACCGCATGTGGTTCATGTGATGAAACGAGATTATGTACACAGGGTCCCAGTTACATCAAACAATAAAATGTAAGAGAAAAACAGTAAGTAATAAGATCTAAGATATGAACTAAGAAAAAAAAACTAAAAATACACTAAGCACTAATTTCATAGAAAAACATCATTACAAACAGCAGCACGAACACAAGTCTGTATGAGCAGATGGGCACGAATGAACACAGCAACATGATGTGATATTTCACAGTGATTGTTCTGGTTATTTATTCATGAGTCTAACAGCCTCAGGGTAGAAGCTGTTCCTCAGTCTAGTGGTTCTACACTTGATGCTCCTCAACCTCCTTCCTGAGGGGAGTGGGGCAAAAAGTGTGTGTGCTGGGTGAGTGGTCTTCATGATGCAGGTGGCTCTCTTCCTGCATCTGGAGGTGTAAATGTCTGTGATGGTGGGGAGACTGACTCCAACATCTTCTGTGCAGCCTTCACCACTCTCTGCAGAGCTTTTCTTTCTGCAGCTGTGCAGCCTCCATGCCACACGTTGATGCTGGAGCACAGGATGCTCTCCACTGCACACCTGTAGAAGGAGGTGAGAACTGAGCTTCTCAGACCAGCTCGTCTCAGCCGTCTGAGGAAGTAGAGTCTCTGATGACCTTTCTTGATCAGGCTGGTGGTGTTGTTGCTCCAGCTGAGATTATTGTTCAAGTGTACCCCCAAGTACTTGTAGCTGGAGACCACTTCCACCGCAGGAAATTAAATGTTGTAGCTCATCATCCTGGTTTCATTAAAGAGTTGTTATAGATGCTGGTGCCTGTGGGCAGGAAGGATCTCCTGTAGTGGTCTGTCCCACAGTGGATCCAAAGTGGTTGCAGACGTTGATTCGTCCACTTGTACCCAGCAGGCCTCTCAGTCTTCCTGGGCAGCAGGACCACCTGAATGCTGGACAGAACTCCTCCCTGAGCGATGGTCACTCCTCCCAGCAGTCTGCTGAGCCCCCTGTTGCCAGCTGCAGGTGCCGGGGGACGATCCCGGTCCTCCCATTGCCACAAGCCGCGTTTCCCACCAGCTCCAGGACACCGCTGCCAAGTAGGAATGAATCCATGGTGCCTTCTTTTTAACTACCGGTAATTTAGGATTTGGGGCTGTAGCTGAGGTAATACTTCAGCTTTTGAGATGTTAATCACCTTGTTGTCATGGTTACACATCATAACCAATGTTTACGTCCAGAAAAAGAGGAATTAACGTTTTAAAAAGCAACATCTCAGAATGAATGCAACAGAGCTATTCTAACATGCAGCCACCATGAGCAGTGTAATTCTAGAAAATCTCAGTACAGGTAGTTATAAGTAAAAACCTTAAATAGTTTTAAAAATAGAGACTGGTGTTCTTGTTTTCTGGATTTTTACCTGTGATTCTCCACTGGTGCGCTCTGCTGAGTTGAAGGGTCTGACTCTGAGGTAAACCTGAAGGTGCTCTCTTTCCCCAGTGCAGGACTGCTGCAGAACAAAAATAATAATAATTAAAACAAAAACAGAAAGTGAAACCTCATTTTATTGATGTCCTCACAGTAAGTGAGAGTAAACAGAGAAGAAACAGTTTTTTTTATTTTTATTCATTTAATAAAAACACAACAATAATACATGCATTAGAAGAAAATAAAAAACAGACAAATAAAATGAAAGGCGGCAGAAGAAAAAAATCTTATTTTTTCTGCCCCTTATACTCCAATAAACAATTCCAGCACAATTACACTTTGTGGTAACAAAAAAAAACCCGAGTCATAAACATGCCACCATGCACACATAGAGCCTCCCGAACACGGCTGAGCTGAGAGTTGTTCACATGAAGTGATGTTGTGGAAGTTAAACAGCATTATTGTACAGCCTGACACATGCGTTTATTCAGTATAGCATAAAGCTTTAGTTAAGACTTTACAGGCGAGTGACAAGAATAGGGCACCCTATGAAAGTTCTATGTGTTTTATCATATTTGGACATATGTAAATGAATTATCAACTAAAACAATACAGAGATTTAAACCAGACAACTACAAGAAGTGTCTCACTGAAACTGTTTTAGTCAAAGGGGTAGCACCTGGGGGACAGGACTTCCCAATTTTTCCTCATGACTGTAGAAGGTAACTTCAGAGACATTTCTTGAAGCATCTTGTCTGGTTTGAATCCTTCTGTATAATTCAAACTGATCATTTATATACTGTATGTGCAAATACAGTTAGGAATAACAAAATACAAAAATACATTACATAAATTTCATAGCGTGCTCTAATTTTTTCATTTAACGACTTGTCCAAATAAAGTTTAGACCCACAAACTCAGTAATACCTCTCAGTAGTGGTTTACTGTCAGTCTTTCTCAGGGTTGTAAAGAAATCTTGACCCACTTCTCTTTATAACAGTTCAGCTTAAGTTCAGTAAGATCTGCATGTTTTGTGTTCAAGAACTTTAAAAATAACTTAAATCATACAAAAATCATATACGTTTTAAAAACAGAGCGGTTGCAGTCATTTGAAATCCAGCGTTAAGGGATAAACGGTGTGTGGGCAGCTCAGCTAGTAGAGCTGCTGCCTCTCAGCCAGAGGGTTGCTGGATTGAATCCCAATTCAATGAGTGATTCCGAGATGGAGTTAGTATGTTCTTTGTGCATGTGTGTGTTTTATCCAGGTAAGTAAGTTTTAATGAACAAAATGAAAAGATGTTGTCCATTTAAAAAAACGGCCTATTTTTATATATACAGTATTTAGAGACGACCATGAAAATTTGAGCAAGTTCTTCCTACTTGTGTTCTTAGGAGTTTTTCCTTTCCACTGTCGCCTTCATTATTGCTCAAGATGAGAGTTCTGTGATGAAGTTAAACTCAAAGCAGTCTGCTCCTCACATAAATAATGTTATTACGGTAACTCGTCTTTTATATACCGGTATATGAATGTTTCTGTTCAGCTTAGATGACTTCTGCTGTGACTTTTTTCATTCATTCAACCTTTATTTATACAGGCTAGCCTCGTTGAGCCACGGGGACTCATTTACAAGAGGGACCTGTTTCACTCACACCCAGGGTCAATTTAGAGTTACCAATCAGCCTAACATGCATGTTTTTGGACTGTGGGAGGAAACCGGAGCACCCGGAGAAAACCCACGCATACATGGAGAGAACATGCAAACTCCACCCAGAAAGGCCCCCGGACCGGGATTTGGACCGGGGACCTGCTCGCTGAGAGGCAGCAGCTCTACCAGTTGTGCCACCGTGCTGACTTGGTGCTATACAGTATAAATAAACTGAAATGAACTGAATACTGTAGTATGTTCAGAGTACATTAGCTTTTTCAGTAATTACAACATCCATACAACATTTATATGTTGCCTGTTTTTCTGTTTCTGTTTTTTTCTGTGCCTTGTCGCTGTTTTAAGTGCTCTATAGATAAAATGGTATGGTATGGTAACATCCATCCATCCATTATTATTACTGTAACCGTTTCTTCCTATTTGTTTTGCAGGGGCCACTGGTGCCCATGTCCAGCCATCACTGTGCGTGAGGCAGGGGACACCCTGGACAGGTCACAGGTCTAGAACAGTCTATATTATAGACTGTTTGGACTCTACTGTTATAGACTCTATAACATAGAGACAACAACTATTCACACCGTCACTCACACTTAAGGACTATGGACTGTGTGTTGTCATTACCATTTCCACATTTTGCTGGTGAAAAAGTGTTTTGATCAATTGAATGATTTATACGAGGTTAGTGGACATTTTTAGCATCTTCTGGAAATTCAAGCAACTTTTGTTACAGCAAAACTCCTCAGTTAAGCCACAATGCTCTAAAATAAGACGTAAACAACCAGATGATAAATGGAAATCTGGAACTTTTCCTATTTATGATCAATGCAATTTTCCATTATTCCAACACACCAAGAAAAAATGTTGTTGTTTTTAGGGGACGTCAGTGGATGGACCAACTCTTCCCAGATTGATGTTTCTCTGTTGCTGATGCCTTTCTTACAAGTCTTC
The DNA here is from genome assembly GCA_038048925.1 of Garcialebias charrua. Lineage (NCBI taxonomy): Eukaryota > Metazoa > Chordata > Actinopteri > Cyprinodontiformes > Rivulidae > Garcialebias > Garcialebias charrua. The sequence goes on from JBBPBX010049043.1 coordinate 12,323, forward strand.
TTTAATCGTGAGGAGCTACAATGCACTTTCTCTCTGAGCTCTTGTAGAAGCAGAAAACATGGACTTAATCTGCAGTTTGCTCAGTTTTCCAACATGCCTTCCCTCCACCCATGTCTTACCTGTAAAACCGGTGAGGGGCTGAACCCAGAGAGGAGGTCATCTTCAATCTGCCCTCGTTTGTCAGCCTTGATGTTCAGGTCTGAGTCCATCATCTTTCTACAAATGCACGGAAAAACGAACAAGTTTAAAATGCAGGTTGCAGCTAAACCACGGCTGTAGTCCAGGTGACGTGACGTCAGAGAATTAACGTCCAGAAACTACCATGGATATTGTAAAAATAGTCTGTATTAGCATTACCAAGAGGGTTGAGTGTTCTGGTCACATAATAATCTCCTGTCTATTTGTCCATTCATCAAACCAACTTCAGTCTGTCAAAAACGAAACTAACAAAGCAAAGTTAGCAAGCTAGCTGGAATTTCACATCAAACTGCTGCGCGTCAACGGATAAACAGATTATAATCTCATGAAAGTGCGTTACATTTTCTGAAGAAGGACACGACGTTTATATTTTTGTCCAGATATGAAGTTTAAAATACTTACTAAAAGAGCATCGCGTAACGAAAGGGAACGTGTTTGTTTCTGTTGGACACAAACGACTTCTCCCGGCGGTCAGTGTTTGAAAACGAACCAATCAGATCAAAGCTCAAACTACGCATGCGTTGACAACGATGCGTTCAGGACACAATTTAAAGTTCGGAAATTTGTTTATTGTTTATTTTTCATATGCAGGGGTTCACACTAAGGAAGCCATTGTGTCTCATATTTCAAATTAAAATGGATTAATGGAAATGCTTTTTAGTTTCCAAATAAAGCAGCACATTTTGACTCATAAATAAAATTTAAAATGAATAATCCAAACTGCATTTTCATTTTCTTCTTCGAGACTGCTCAATTTGTAAATTAATTAAAATGATAAATAAAATAACGTTTAACATTTAATTTTCAAAATATGTCCTGGTAAAAAGGGACCAAAATTCATTTTGAAATGGGATAGATAGATAGATAGATAGATAGATAGATAGATAGATAGATAGATAGATAGATAGATAGATAGATAGATAGATAGATAGATAGATAGATAGATAGATAGATAGATAGATAGATAGATAGATAGATAGATAGATAGATAGATAGATAGATAGATAGATAGATAGATAGATAGATAGATAGATAGATAGATAGATAGATAGATAGATAGATAGATAGATAGATAGATAGATAGATAGATAGATAGATAGATAGATAGATAGATAGATAGATAGATAGATAGATAGATAGATAGATAGATAGATAGATAGATAGATAGATAGATAGATAGATAGATAGATAGATAGATAGATAGATAGATAGATAGATAGATAGATAGATAGATAGATAGATAGATAGATAGATAGATAGATAGATAGATAGATAGATAGATAGATAGATAGATAGATAGATAGATAGATAGATAGATAGATAGATAGATAGATAGATAGATAGATAGATAGATAGATAGATAGATAGATAGATAGATAGATAGATAGATAGATAGATAGATAGATAGATAGATAGATAGATAGATAGATAGATAGATAGATAGATAGATAGATAGATAGATAGATAGATAGATAGATGGATGGATGGATGGATGGATAGATGGATGGATGAATGCATGGATGGATGGATGAATAGATAGATTCTCTGCCTGCCTGGAGGCAATTAGGGCATGGATGAATCAGAACTTTCTTCAATTAAACTGCTCCAAGACCGAGGCCATACTGATTGGCACCCCTCACCAGGTACAGACATCTACTATAACAACACTTTCCTTTTCTGGACAAGACATCCCCCTCTCCACCTCTGTTACTAATCTTGGAATAAAAATGGACTCCAATCTTACATTTGAAAATCACATTAAGCATCTGTTTAAAACTTGCTTCTTCCATCTTCGAAACATCTCTAGACTTCGCCCATCCCTAACTTTTTCCGATGCTGAGAAGCTCGTCCATGCTTTTGTCTCCTCCAGGCTCGACTACTGCAACTCCCTGTTTATTGGAATCCCTGGCAAAAACCTTCAGAAACTTCAATATATTCAAAACAGTGCTGCAAGGATCTTGTTGCGAGTTCGTAAATTTGAACATATTACGCCCATTCTTCATAACCTTCATTGGCTTCCTGTCGCCTACAGAATTCAGTACAAAACTGCTCTCATTACACATCAATGCTTACATGGAACTTCACCAGATTATCTGAAGGATATTCTTATTCCACACTCATCCACCCGGTCGCTGCGGTCACAGAACAGTAATCTCCTTCACATTCCGAGAACCAAATTAAGGACCATGGGAGACCGGGCTTTCAGTGTGGCTGCCCCCCGCCTGTGGAACTCTCTTCCTGACTGTCTGAGGGTCCCACAGTCTGTGGTTGACTTTAAGAGCGGCTTGAAGACCTTTCTTTTCAACCGAGCATACTCTGCCTCCTCATGATTCTACTTTTGATCTTAGTTGATACTGTTATTGATTTTACTTGTTTTATTACTTGTTTTATTGACATTTAATTTCTGTTGCACCGTGTAGCACTTTGAGATTTTCATTAATGAAAAGTGCGTTATAAATTGAATTCATTATTATTATTATTATTAGATGGATGGATGAATACATGGATGGCTGGATGGATGGATGAATAGATAGATGGATGGATGGATGGATGGATGAATACATGGATGGATGGATGGATAGATGATTGACTGTAATCATTAACTGTTTAAAGTACATCAATTCTTTGTTATGTTTCATTCTCCTCTTTTCTGATGTTGTGTTCAGATGAGCTCCAAGCCAAAGATCCATAAAGGTCTGGGAGATGAGGAGTGGATGTGACCAGCCCCGAGGCAGAAGAAATGGCACAATCTCTATCAGAAGGTAAAGTGAAGCCACTATGAACAAAAAAGAGACATGAGTAATTGTCATAATAATAAGATGATGCTGCACTGTTTCAGATAGAAAAATGTCCCATGTAAGCACGAGGTCAGGCCGTGGCACAGTGGTAATGGCAGTCGACCCCCGATCGGAAGGTTGGAGGTTCAAATCCCGCATCCGCCCACCATGTGTCGTTGTGTCCCTGGGCAAGACACTTAACCCCAAATTGCTCCCGGTAGGTCTGGATGGCGCCTTGCAAGGCAGGCTACCACTACCGGTGTATGAATGTCTGAATGAATGGGTGGATGGTTGGTATTGTAAAGCGCTTTGGGGCTCCTCACAGGGGGCTGGAAAGCGCTATATAAATAAGCTCCATTTACCATTTACCCTGTTTGGAGAGTCTGTGACCTGTGACGGTCGCTTTCACTCTGCTAAGGTAAACTGGTTTAAAATAAAATCTGATTACAATCACTTCTGGTGAGGTGTTCCGGGCATGTCCCACCGGGAGGAGACCCAGAGGAAGACCCAGGACACGCTGGAGGGACTATGTTTCTCGGCTGGCCTGGGAACGCCTTGGGATTCCCCCGGAGGAGCTGCTCCAAGTGGCTGGGGAGAGGGAAGTCTGGGCCTCCCTACTTAGGCTGCTACCCCCGCGACCCGACCCCGGATAAGCGGAAGAAGATGGATGGATGGATGGACAGACAATCACTTCTGAGTCATATTACTGCTGTCTGGTGAATGATGGCTTTTATACTTATCCATCCATCCATCCATCCATCTATTCATCCATCTATCTATCTATCTATCTATCTATCTATCTATTCATCCATCCATCCATCCATCTATTCATCATCCATCCATCCATCTATTCATCCATCCATCCATCTATTCATCCATCCATCTTTCTATCTATCTATCTATCTATCTATCTATCTATCTATCTATATATATCCATCCATCCATCTATTCATCCATCCATCCATCTATTCCATCTATCTATCTATCTATCTATCTATCTATCTATCTATCTATCTAGTCATCCATCCATCCATTCATCCATCCATCCATCTATTCCATCCATCTATCTATCTATCTATCCATCTATTCATCTATCTATCTATTCATCCATCTATCTATCAATATTAATAGGTTACTATACTATACTATGAAGTAAAATGTGTCATTAAAGTTTGATCAAAGAACGTGACATCATAATACCACTATTTTTATTTAATCTATGGTATATTATTTTTAGGTGATGTGAAATAAACAAAAAATATGACGTCTGTTTGCACAGAAATATGTAAGAAAATATGAATGGATACTTACTGTAAGATTGTTTTTTTAAGTCGACAGAGACAACGGATCGATGAGAAATCCCTCTTGTGTAACGGGAGCAGGCTATCGACAGCTAACTTATATATTCCTCCAACACGAAAACAAAATCGTGAATTTGTTTTCTGTTGTCGTTGTTGCTGTTGTTTTGAATGAAAGCTAACTAGCTAGCTAGCTAGCGGAAGTAGCTAGCGGAAGTCGGCAAAAGCTCGGGCGTGGATAGGCTCGTATTGTCATGACGGTGATTGGCTCGGTCCATTGTGAGGTGGCGCGCCATTGGCTAAACCGTCCATAGTGAGAATGGAGAGGGGCGAAGCCCATTGGAGGAGAGAGGTGGACGAACGTGAGCGAGGGAGCCAACAGGGCATGCGCACAACCTTTTACCAGTTGACGTCATCGCACATGCGCACTCGCATTTTTTGAGAATTTACCGGAAACTAGGGCTAACGTCAGAGTGTTTTCATTACTGCCAACGGTCGCGATGGGGAAATATGACTTTTGTTGTGTTTATAATTGTTCGAGGCAACGTAAACGAGTAAAAGAAAAAGGTGAGACTTGTTCGTTTTACCAAGTCCCTCTAGGAAAGTCGAGTAAAGTGACTAAAAGAAGGAAGATGTGGTTTCAAGTGCTTCGTCGGCAGGACTTCACCCCGACACAAAACAGTAAAGTGTGTAATCGGCATATTTTATCTGGCATGGCCAAACTCCGTGGATTATGTTCCTACATTACATCTTGGATATGGGAAACAGACAAAACAGAGAACAACCTCCGGCAGCAGAACAACATGCTACTGGACAGTTGATAAGCTAGCTAGTTCTACTAGACCTCTCTGTACCTCAGTCCACTGCCTGCGTTGAAGTTTCAACCTGTGACATGCAAGGAGATTCTTCCTTCAACCCCCCGAAGAAAGAACAGGTGAGTAAAATGTCATCAAACATGCAGCTGTATAAAAATGAACAGACCACTGCACTGTTAGCCTGTTATCATTTGAACTCTTTCTGCGTTGAAAAAATATACAGTAGTAGTTTCCACAAGACAAACATGTTTTATTAACATTATTTGAGGTCTGACAGCACTGCATCTTTGAAAACATTTCAGCCATTTCTCTGTTTCTGTAAGTTATTCGCAGTTTTGCTGGGAGCATCAGTGACATGCTGTCACAGAAAAAAAATAGCAATCCTGTCATCAATGTGTATAAGCATACAGTTTAACTATACATAAGACTGTTTTGTTTATTGTCAAATATGAATTCATACTTTCTTTGTTTTACAGCAACTGGCCACCAACTCCTTGCTGACAAAGGGTTTGATGTCAAGTCAGAGGTGGAAAAAAGGGGAGCTAGTATGAACCTGCCCCCCTTTCTGCATCCAGGGCACACTGAGGAAGAGGTATGTATTGTACAAGGAGTGTTGTGGCCTTTTGAAGCACTAAGTGCAATAAAGTAAAAATATCTTTGTAAGTACAGGTGTTTCCGGCAGCGTGTAACTGGCCCGGCGGGGCACAAAGATTCGCTTGCCCGCTGGGCCGACACGCATTTATGGACCTGTCAGGCCTGTCATGATCCAAATATATATATTTTAAATAAATTCTGTCGACCGTGACATCACATTGGTTGAAGTTTTTGAAGGACATCACGCTAATCCAATGAAAACTCACAGCACTCCTCAGCTGGCTCAGTCATTCCCTCCCCAATTTGACCAAATTTATATACTGTATTCAAATCCATGTTTATTACAGTAATTGATTAATGAAATAGTCCACACATCCCAAAACAGACATTGATTGTAGTACATTAAATTTAGAAATGAACACACCAACCTTTAAATATAAAGCAACTGTGCTCTAATTTGACTTTTAGTAAAGTGACACAACAGAATGACTTAGCAACAGAACCCCATAAACACTAAACTGTCTAAAGTCTCCAAGTTGTCAGAGAAGGCATCATTAAAAAAATATATTAGCAGGTTACTTTCTGTCCTTGTCCTTTAACAAGTGAAATGACAAATACAAACACATCCTCTGGTATGTGTTGTTTCTGTTTGTGACTTATATAAATAATGTGTGTGTGCAACAATGGAATCTGTAACAATTCAAATAAAAATGAAGCCATTTCAGTAAGGCACCGTTTATTTTCTTACCCAAAAAATCTGGTAGAAACATCTTGATAACGTGCAAACTTCAGCTGTATTTAATCAGTATCTTTAAACATATCAAAATGAGAAAAGCTTCTGTTGTAATCATCTTGACGTGCAAAAACAGCAGTATAACTTTTTTCTGTGTTTGAACCATTCTTCACTGCATGACTGTTTGCGTGTTTCTGCCTCAATTAAATCTGATTCTGCTTGTGAGACATTTAAAGATGTTTTGAACTTCTGGCAGGACTCTCTGATGCTGTGGAGACTGGACAGGTGCCGAGGTCGTCAGCTACATCATCTGCATCGAGAACCGCAGCCAGGGGCACAGCATACCTCAAAAGAAAAAAACATGAAGCTTTAAAATGTAGACAAAATAAAGGAATTAAAGAAAAATACAGATAAGCGTTAGTAATTTTTAATGTTTACTACTACAACCTGCAATAGGTCAACAATGGCTCCACGCTAAAAATGTCCTTTTGAAGACCAGCAGTGATGGGCTCATTACGGTCATCAGGATGCCGTGGGTAAAAACGCAGGCTGTTCAGCGTTCTCCTGGAAAACTTCTCGATGCCGATGTCATGCCTTAAATGACACCAACATGAAAAATGTGGTTGATATCAAACACATATTAGCAAATTTGTAGAAGTGTTTTTTTTTTAATGTCCAAAAACTATTCCAGATCTTACAATTGTAGAAAACATTTAAAACCGTACATATGTCATTGCATTAATTTCTTATCTAGTGCCACTAGAAAACAACAATAATTAACACGATACAATAAACTACAATTGTACAATGTTGAATAGTTTTTTGACTGGAATAAGACAAAATAAGTGATATTGTATTATTCCAGTTGTTGGTGAAGTTTGACTGAAAGTCACATTTCTGGGTATTTGTGTTATAAGCGTAATATGGCATTTCTTCAGGAGCACTGATTAAACTCACTTTAAAACTTGCAGCTCATCCCAAATAGCAGGTGCAGTTCGTTTTGGGGCTGGTTCCTTCCATGTGTAACCGGGTTCTGCTTCACTCCATTGCACCAAGCCAGCTCAAGTAACCCCTCGACTCTGCGTTGTGTAGTTTTTAAGGAAGACAAGGGGCTTCTGCGTGATCAGTCAGTTTATTTCCTGAATGAGAACACATTGGTGTTTGAATCAGTGCAACGGTTCAGCTTCTTTCAGCACACTACAACAGAGCATTATGTTAGCTTATTCTTTTACTCCGCACATGAAGTGTCGTCTAATATTAATAAACTTAAAAGTACAAAAATTGGTGCCAGGCACATATCTAATAAATATTCATTGCACACAATTTATCTGAGTTGATAAGAATTATGTTTTAGCTGTTGCTAACACTTTTCTATGCTGTGTGCTGAAGAATGCAACTCACCTCTCAGCAATAGAGGGCGCTGCTACCACAGAGAATGCAGCCATTCCTACACCTGCTGAGGGCGCCGTTGTTCCAGCACCAGAGGGTGCTGTTACCCCAGTCCCAGCATCCGCAGGGGGCGCTGTGGGGCTAGAACATACCATAGATATCATATATAGAACACTAGATACCGCATGGCCTGATCTCGCCTATTGGAGCTGACGAGATTTCAGGCGGCCATCTTGGCGCTGTCGTCCGCTCCACTCAGCCTCATATATTTGGCTGGCACAATAAAGTATCAGCGCATTTAATCAATCATAACACGCTGAATAGTAATGCTATTGTCACATATTTAAATGTTAGGCATACAGCTATTAAAACTGCATGTATAGGAACATATAGTTTAGCATATTTAATAGGGATGGGACAGATCCAATCCAGTATCCGTATCGGTATCCAATATCAGCATTATTTAAGTATCGGATATCGGATTCAACCTGCCGATATTTTTCCGATACCAGCTTCAAAGAGCACTTGTGTTCAATCACATTCTGTGACTGCCCTTTTTAACATGGTATGAGTTAAACCTAATGAAGATACTCTTAAGCCTTACAATAGGGAACCCACTGACTTTAACAGCACACAGGACAGGAGGCAAGTATACCACACACATGTCCTCCTTACTCATGGTGCAGCTGAAAAAAAACTAAAAAAGCGCTAAGCATGATGGGAAAGACAACACAGCCACTCCCCTTAACCACTAAGAGAGTGGGTTTTGTTGTCTTACCCATTATAACCAATAGTTATAACCAATAGTTTGTCCAGCTAAAGCTGAAAAAAAAAAAAACGCTAAGCATTATGGGAAAGACAACAAAATCCACTCTCTTAGTGGTTAAGGGGAGTGGCTGTGTTGTCTTTCCCATCATGCTTAGGACTTTTTTAGTTTTTTTCAGCTGCACCATGAGTAAGGAGGACATGTGTGTGGTATACTTGCCTCCTGTCCTGTGTGCTGTTAAAGTCAGTGGGTTCCCTATTGTAAGACTTATGAGCGTCTTCATTGGGTTTATCTCACACAATGTTAAAATGAATAGTTTGGGTACAAAAGTTTCATTATACAGAGTCACATACCTGAACAGTATCGGATCGGAAAAGTATTGGTATCGGTCGATACTCAGTAATGAAGTATCGGTATCGGATCGGAAGTGAGAAATGTGGATCGGTGCATCCCTAATATTTAAATAATTTTGGTGGAATACCATACTTGAGCACCTGTGGAGGAAGTGGACGCGGGCACACCTTGGCTGCCGCTGCTCCTCGTACTTTTTGCTTTTTGAAGCCTTTTTTATTACTTTCTGCTGTTTTTTTTCACCGAGCCTTGTTGGACATTTCTACCTTTCTCGATTGCAGAGTGCGACAGGCGTAAGCCTGTGTACAGCACCTGTACAAGCGGACGCGGACATTTCTACCTTTCTTTGAACTTTTCTACCTTTCTTGAACGCAGAGTGCGGCAGGCGCAAGCCTGTGTACAGCACCTGTGTGAATCGGACGCGGACATTTCTACCTTTCTGTGATTAAGTTTTGTGTTTTAGTTAGTTTTAGAGCAACTGTCTTTTCTGACTGCGTTGTGGATCTGCAAACATTATAAGTTGCCGGTCAAAGCAGATGACCGCTTGTCCTGAGCCTGGGTCTGCTAGAGGTTTCTTCCTTCTAAAAGGGAGTTTTTCCTTTCCACTGATGCCATTGTGCTTGCTCAGGATGGGAGATCGTGGCGAAGCCAAGATTTGACTTGTTTGCTGGAGTCATTAGATAGAAAACTTTACTAGTCTAACCGGAATTTTAATAATAGTAGGGGCTGCTAGCTCCCGCTAGCTTCAACACGAATTTAGCTTCGAGTATCACGTAGCTGCACTTATTGTTCGCTTACCTGCTGCCTCTCTCAACTTCCTGTGTCCTCTGGACTGTTCTGGACTCTCTCCTGTACTCCTTCAAGGTAATGCTCGTTCGAGTTACCTCTCTCTCCTTCTTGTATATCTTTTTCGGAGCCGTGGGCCTGCTGCTAGCGGCTAGCTCTGTGCTAGCCTCCTCCGGCTCGTGGATGTTGACGTATTCCGCTTCGCAGTTGTTTGAACTTAACAACTGCTCCATTCCTCCTTCTATTTCCACCATCAAACAACTGGGACTTCTGCGTAGACCTCGTTACATCCATAGAAGCTCTCGAAAGAAAACTGTTTATTCTCAAGCGAACTCTGATTCGATTAGTGCTGTCTGGACTGAGAGACGTGTCGCACCTCGATGGCGTCATCAGAACGCTGCGTCTGTAGGCCTTTGTAGTCCTCTGCGCACGAAGTGGCGAGGAAAACGTGGAGTGGACTTCAGTCTGCTTAAACCGGTTCAAAAAGCTCCTATTCCAACTGGTATTAAATTAGAACTTTTCAATGTGCAGTCTCTTTCCAACAAGTCATGTTTAATTCATGATCACATTCTGGAGAAGAACTTGGACCTCATGTGTCTTACAGAGACGTGGCACCAACCAGATGTGTTCAGTTCTCTGAATGAGGCGTGTCCCTCTGGATACAGTTATCTGCAGAGAGCCCGCAGCACTGGCCGCGGTGGTGGTCTGGCTGTAATTTATCGCAGTAATTTAAAATTGTCTCATCTGTCTTCTCAGGACTTTTCCTCTTTTGAATGTCTGGCTTTCAGCTTCAAAGCCCCACTCCTGATGAATGTTATATTAATTTATAGACCTCCCAAACCGCATGTTTCATTTAACTCAGAGATGCATGACCTTCTCACTTTTTTCTGCACCTCCCCTGTGAAGACTATTTTTCTTGGCGACTTAAATATCCACGTGGACAATTCTTCTTCACCTCTGGCAACAGATTTTAAGTCTCTTCTGGACTCTCTTAATCTCACTCAACATGTTGACGCCCCTACGCACAGCAGGGGGCATACTCTGGATTTGGTGATTACAGACACTGTACTCATCAATAACTTATCTGTATATGACCTGGGTGTCTCAGACCACAGGGTCATCTCCCTGGAAGTGCCTTCATCTTCGCCTGCTTCAAATCCAAAACGACCCATCCAGTTCCGTGACCTTAAAAACATTTCCCTTGATGTTCTGTCTGCTGATCTTCACACCCTGACCGCTGTCAATCATTCATCTGCAGATGACTCTGTGGATTACTACAACCAATCTCTTCGGGAGCTCCTGGACCTACACGCCCCCTTAAAGACAAGACTGGTGTCTTTCTCGCGCTCAGCTCCTTGGTACACTGATGAGCTGCGCAAGATGAAGGCAACTGGCCGTGCTATTGAGAGACGTGTAAAATCATCTGGTCTGTCTGTGCATAAGCAGGCATATAAAGAACATCAGAAAGCATACGCCTATTCTCTTAAAGAAGCACGCTCCAAATATTATTCTAACATCATCAACACCTGCCCTGGAAACTCTAAACAGCTCTTCTCCACAATCACTCGTCTGCTTAATCCCATTAAGCAAACTCTTGAGGACTCTGCTCAAAAATGCGACCTGTTTCTTTCATCTTTTAAAACCAAAGTTGACACTATCAGATCTCAGCTCCACAACCTCCCCGTTCTCAGTGTGCCACCCACCCGTCTGCATTCTGGGACCCTAAACAGCTTTGACGAAGTTGTTCAGAGTGAGGTGGAGGCCATCATCAAGAAAATGAAGCCTTCATCCTGCGCCCTGGATCCTTTCCCCTCGTCTCTCATAAAAACCAATCATTCTGCAATAGGCCCACTTATCACTCAAATAATAAATCAGTCTCTACAATCTGGTCATGTTCCACTGCCTCTAAAAACCGCCATCATTAGGCCTCTTCTGAAAAAATCTAATTTGGATCCCGACATTTTTTCTAATTACCGCCCAATTTCACACCTCCCTTTTCTGTCTAAAGTGCTGGAAAAAGCTGTTGCTGCTCAGCTGCAGGATCACCTACAACAACACTCCCTGTATGAGAAGTTCCAGTCTGGATTCAGGGCAGCTCACAGTACAGAGACTGCATTGCTGAGGGTTACCAATGATGTCCTCTTGGCTGCTGACACTGGCTCTCCCTCCATCCTTGTCCTCCTTGACCTCACTGCAGCCTTCGACACTGTGGACCATAGTATCCTCCTCCACCGTCTTCATGTGGAGGTCGGTCTCTGCGACACAGTCCTGGACTGGTTCAAATCTTTCCTCTCCAATAGGCTGGAATGTGTTAGTCTTGGCAACGCCACGTCCCAGACAGTTTGTGTCTCCTGTGGTGTCCCTCAGGGGTCGGTTCTGGGGCCCCTGCTGTTTTCCCTTTACATGCTGCCTTTAGGTCAAATTATTAATCAGTTCAACATTTCTTTTCACTGTTATGCCGACGATACACAGCTTTACATCAGGACTGGAGCATCCTCATCTTCCACCTTGTCATCTCCATCTTCACTCACTGCCCTCTCTGCCTGCCTGGAGGCAATTAGGGCATGGATGAATCAGAACTTTCTTCAATTAAACTGCTCCAAGACTGAGGCCATACTGATTGGCACCCCTCACCAGGTACAAACATCTCCTATAACAAGACTTTCCTTTTCTGGACAAGACATCCCCCTCTCCACCTCTGTTACTAATCTTGGAATAAAAATGGACTCCAATCTTACATTTGAAAATCACATTAAGCATCTGTTTAAAACTTGCTTCTTCCATCTTCGAAACATCTCCAGACTTCGCCCATCCCTAACTTTTTCCGATGCTGAGAAGCTCGTCCATGCTTTTGTCTCCTCCAGGCTCGACTACTGCAACTCCCTGTTTATTGGAATCCCTGGCAAAAACCTTCAGAAACTTCAATATATTCAAAACAGTGCAGCAAGGATCTTGTTGAGAGTTCGTAAATTTGAACATATTACGCCCATTCTCCATAACCTTCATTGGCTTCCTGTCGCCTACAGAATTCAGTACAAAACTGCTCTCATTACACATCAATGCTTACACGGAACTTCACCAGATTATCTGAAGGATATTCTTATTCCATACTCATCCACCCGTTCGCTGCGGTCACAGAACAGCAATCTCCTTCACATTCCGAGAACCAAATTAAGGACCATGGGAGACCGGGCTTTCAGTGTGGCTGCCCCCCGCCTGTGGAACTCTCTTCCTGACTGTCTAAGAGCCCCACAGTCTGTGGTTGACTTTAAGAGCGACTTGAAGACCTTTCTTTTCGACCAAGCATACTCTACCTCCTCATGATTCTACTTTTGATCTTAGCTGATATTGTTATTGATTTTAATTGTTTTATTATTTGTTTTATTGTCATTTAATTCTGTTGCTCCTTGTAGCACTTTGAGATTTTCATTAATGAAAAGTGCGTTATAAATTGAATTCATTATTATTATTATTATATTATTATTAA
>JBBPBX010049044.1:0-25515 GCA_038048925.1 Garcialebias charrua
TTAGATTATCCCTGAAAACAGATTTGAAAAGCGTCTGCTCTTCCAGGTCAGGTTCCATCATGTCACCTATATACGCCTTCAAAATTCTGGCAAAGAAAAAATATGGATGTTCATCGTTTCTCTGCAAGACATTTCGGGCAGCTGAGTAGTCACCACACAATGAGAAAGATTTTTCCTCTGTGCAAGGTGCAGGGGGAGCAAGTTCATGGCTCCGGGGTTCCTCTTGGTACCCTCTGATGTATGGGTCTTCTAGAGGCACATACTGTATGAGCCTTGGACGCGTACCGTCTTGAACTTCCATCTTTAACTTGATTTTTTGTGAAAATCAATAAGACAGTTCGAATTTTAATGTGTGCAAATAAATCTTCACTTTTAATGCAGCACTGAGTCAATCAAACTAATCAGCTGTCTGGTTTAAGTGTTTCACTGTGTAATAAGTATTTCTATTCATAGGTACCTTCTTCAGGTTTTACCCTCAAATGAATTGTAAAAGTTAAATGCCTTTTTGCAGTGTTAACTTTAAAATATAACTTATTTTTCAACAACAGTTACTAACTAACCCAAGCATGACGTCCGTTTTACTTACTCAAACACTATTTAAAAGATTCGAAATAAATACATTGTTCACACTAAAATGTACCCAGAATGCTGCTCCATTATGCCTTAAAAAAGATGTATTGCAGTTTGGCTAAACTGTTTTCAGGAGTGAAAAATGGATTACCTGTTTATTTTAAATATTTTTTATCTAAAATAAACTGGAGGTGTTTGTGTGCTTAGCATAACATGACAGATGGCATTCCAAATAAAAATCAGTGACTTTTATCAATTTGTTGTCTGTTGACATCCTCAAAGTTGTTCTGCTATCTTTGTTTTGATTTTTTGTGAAAATCAAGTCAGCAGATGCTTTCTGTTTATTTTAAATTTTGTATTTAAAATAAACTGGAGTCATTAATTTTACACAGAAAAACGTTAAAAATGCAATTTTTAACTAAAAGTGTACAGTGTACACCAATTCTGTTTAAAATTCAGAGATGTGAAGAGCTTAATGTGGAAATTCTCTGTTCTCCATCATTTTTTTAATTTATTTTATTTAATCTAAAAATCAAATAAAAGATGCTTTTTGAGTGTTATTTTAAATCTCTTCAGTATTTAAAATGAGCATCAATTGTTCGTCTGTACCTCTGTTATTCAAAAATTCTTTATTTAAAATAAACAGGATTTTTTGTTTGTGTACAGAACAATTTTAAAGCTGGTAATTTTCACCATAAAAAATGCTGACTTTATGATGTGTTGAGAGAAAACTCATCTATTAACGTCCAGCAGGGGGCAGCGTCGAGTATGTTATCACGAAGCGACTGAGTTTAAATCAGTACATGGAAAGAAAACAACCTATTAGGGTTAGTTTTCAGTAAGAACGTGATAATTGCTCGAACCGCGTTCTTGTCAGAGACAAGTTTATGTTGCTAGACAGGGTTGATGGCTTCAGATGAGTGTTTAAGTGTGTGTTCGTGTGTGAACGAGTGTGAACCAGCGAGTGTGACCTGTCACTCAAAGTGCGGCACCTGGAAGTGACGACAAAAATGGGCGGGCCAACGCAGCGTGCGTAGCGCGTCACCAGCTTCAGTGCTTGCGAGGCGGAGCTCGCTACAACATACGTGGCGTCAACAAATCAATCACAGCGTCAGTAGTTCATTCTACAAGCATACATGGCGAATGTAGATCCTTACCTTCGACCAATGTCGTGCCGGAAATGACGACAAAGTGGGCTGGTCGCAACGGCGTGCGACGTGATTGACAGCACACAACAGCGAATCAGCGTTCGCCACAAGAGTGATTGACAGCACACAACAGCGAATCAGCGTTCGCTACAAGAGTGATTGACAGCACACAGCACTCGTATCATCCAATCACAGCTCATAAACAGACATGTACTAGGACACGTAGCTCTTTAACGTTAGCTTAGCACAACAGAATACAACTTCATAGACTCTTAAAAACAACTCAAACGCTACAATTTAACTTCCCAAAATGCTGAAACATGCGGCGCACATCTAGACAGGCCAACTTAGTTACGCTCAGTAACCCAGCACTGCAGCTGTTGAACAACACGGACTCTCACGGAGTCACTCCAGGTCGGTTCCGGTCCACGTTAGAGGAGCAGAAAACTCGGGTCAGAACCCATTAACCGACACGTTCTAACAGTATATGCTGCTTCGACCTTCTTTAAAATGTAAAAATACCACAACAGCAATCTTGTAGATGTTAAATTAGCTTCCAGGGCAGGCAGTTTGACTCGGCGATCAAACAACAAAGTTCTGTACCGGAGTGTGTGCTTGAACTGGGTCGAAGCCGAACCAGAACTCCCACAGACCACGGCTGACAAAAACTTCACCTGAATGCTTCCAACAGCGCTTGCAGTGTTGAAACGAATAACAATCCCTCAGCCTCAAATGATAAAAACACGCAGAATCTGCCTGCTTTGAACACTTCCAGCCAAAATTATTATCCTCAGAGTTTAAAACTTGGATCCTTTTATGCAAACATGACGTTACAGTTCATGACTGAGACCACAGATTTATCAATAAACTTTTAGAAGCCGATACGAGGCCACCAGATGTAAAGGGGTTAAAGGGGGGGTCAGTTTAATACTGACCTCCTTTTTACCTTAATTAATTTACTTATTCAGATTGAATAGTAAATTCACGGATTCTCTTCTTTTTCAGTTTATTCAATATTTCTGTGATCTTTATGATGGATAAATAAACAGAGCCATTAAGTGACAAAGACGTTAACTTAGTTTGATATGTCAAAGAGACACTATCATTTATTTAGAATAAATCAACTAAATTAACACCATTACACTTGATTGACATGATTTCACTTTCTTTCAATTTAAAACGTCAGCACACTTAAATTCAACACAACAGACATAAATATTGGATGTTAACATATTTAGTCTGTGGGCTCTTTTAGCTTAAAAATATAGTTTCCAGCTTAGATAGAGAGGGGAAAGAGTAGGAGGAATAAGAGGTTGGAGAGATTAAGTTATTTATCTCGAGTGTAACCAGAGATGACACATTCCATCCGACTTCGGCTAAATCCCAGGTACGTTTGTAAACCGCTCTTTACCTTTTGACGATGCGTCTGATAAAGATATTGCCAGCCTCCCAGGTGCACGGAGTCCTTCCGGCCCTCGTACGTCTGAACTGGTCGTTTACTTCCAACGTCTCCTCGGATCCGCGTCAGCCGTCAGAAACATGTGGCAGCTTCTGGCTGACTTCAAGACGAGATGTTTCTCAAAGGAAGTTCATTAAGAACTTTGGAGCTTTTGCTCGGGGAACTGGATGGAGACGTCCATCAGTTCTAGCTGACAAGTTAGTCTTTGGCTCTTGACCAAGCTTGACCAGCTGCAAGGCAGAGAGCTTTCAGGTCTCCGTCCATTCAAACTCTTTGTCCATTCAAAGACTGAAGCGTTTCCGCACAGTTAGAACTTAAAAGCAGGAACACAGAGAGGAGTTCACTTGCTTTATCAAACCCAAGGTTACAAGCCAGCAGCAGAGAGAAATGTTTAGGAAAAAAGACAGATAACGCTGGAGCCCTGCTCATCAGACTGTCTCTGAGTTTCTAAACAAAACCGTCCGGTCTCTGTGACCCGAAGGCTTCACCTTTAAACACAGCAGTGAAGACAGTAATTAACACATTTCAGAATAACACAGCATAAAAGCACATATCATGAAAATGAGAAAAGTTATTCTTGATTACATTAGAATAAAATCAAGATATAGAAATAGTCTCTTTTAGTGACTATATGTCCTCAGATTATAACTAATGGAATAATTGTGTTAAATGTCCTGCTTTACTGAGAGGTCAGTAAAGGTCATCACTGGACAGTTCAAAAGTACACAGGTGTCTTAAAAGTGGACAAGGTCATGTCCACTACAATAATATATTGAAAACATTATATATTTCACCCATTTTTATACATGAATACTTCAATTATTTATGTGCTTAAATACAAAACCAAAAAAGCCGCAGTAAAAACTAAAAAGTCTCAGATAATGAGAGTATGGGCAGAGTCCTGCTCATCTGTTCCTCACCTCATGTAAACAATAGTTTAGTGTAATAATCAAAGCCAGTGCGGGAACAGCGCGTTGCACATCAGTCAAAGAAAAGTTAAATGTTACTTGCGCTGTGAAGCCTGAAAGGTGTCTATGAACTTCTGCGCCTCCTCGACAGAGCCCAGCCACTTTCTGTGTCCATCAGGTAAAGTCACGCGAAGTCGAGCAGGAAACAGCAGAGCAGGTTTTAAACCCAGAGAGTACAGCGCAGCCATCACTTCCTTATATTCCACTCGCTGGTTAAGGACTTCTGGGCTGTAATCCTCCACGATCCGCATCGGTTTCCCCCGGTATTCAAGTTTTCCTCTGCGTCGAGCCTCCCGGATGAGGAGCTCCTTCACCTGGACCCGGTGCACTCGCAGGATAACCGGGCGCGGCCGCTGGTCCGAGGCGGGTTTCGGGGCGAGGGTTGATGGGCCCGGTCCAGTTCGGGTGGAGAAGGAAGCGTGTCACGCCCGTAGATGTCACACAGCAGGTTGGAGAAGAAGTCTGTGGGACGTCCGCTCTCAATAGACCCATTTACAGCCTACGTCATCAAGCAGCTGCACGCGCAGCGTGGCTACAGCAGTATGACGGCTCGTAGTGTATTATCAAGCTACGCTAGCGTGTTATCGGTAAATGATCGCAAAGCTTACTTTAATAAGTTAACTTTGAGCAATGGCCATCAGCTTCCTGATCCGTGTATAGTTACTGAATAGGAGGATGACGTTAGTAAGTGAAGTTAGAAAAGCTACGAGCGTACAAATCACTTGATGCGTATGACTACGTTGTTTGTGGACATGTACAGGAAGTGCGATATAATGATATGGACGCAGATTTCTGTGTTTTAAAGTCCAAAGTCCTCCCCAGTCAGAGACAAGGCGTGAAGACTACAATGTATGAGGCTTGGGTAATCGTCAACAAAGTGGAGAACTACATTCTCACAGCAAACTGCACCTGTATGGCAGGGTAAGTTAATTTTGGTTCTTGATATGCATAATTTGCTTCTGTTTTAGGCCACTGCAATTTTAGGTTTTACATAATTTTCAGTGTAAAATGTTTTATTAGCATTGCTCAGATAACTTAGTCATTACATCTTCCAAAATATTCATCCAGTGGTCACAGTGGCTTGAATTTCAAAAGCTAATGCAAATCACAAATGTTTTTTATTTACAATCAAAGTCTGAACTTGGTCAGGAAACATTCAGAACATAACATATAACATACATTGGCCTCTACTCCTGATTACAAATTGTTTGAGCCATTAAAGCATTTAATTTTTCATCATTATTAAAAGAGAAGTGGCTAAAATCATTTTTAACAGTCTGAACTTCACAGGTAAAATAGAACCCAGCTAAGTGCAGTCTGGAGCCCTGCGTTTACATTTTCATCTCACCTTTGAAGATGTGGATGTAATATACCACCCTAACTACATTTGTTTGTTCTTTTAACAGTGCTGACAGATGCTGGTGAAGATTCTCAGTTGTCCAGGACATGATGAAATCAAAAAAGGCGTTCAGGCTGACAGATGACGACATCCAAGAACTGCGGGCTGTGGACCCAGTTTGTGCAGTGAGGACAAGCTTGGACAGTAGTGACACGTACACTGCTTCGTCTGACGACAACTATGAGGAGCATCTAGATTTACCTGAGTTTTATTTAGCACATCATCCAGAGACCTCACACCCAATGAACTACATTTGTCCTGCTGAAAACTAAACACACGCCCTATCACTGTAAAAGATTTTGTGCATAAAGAACTTCGAAATGTCCGATTTTTTTATACTTTATGTTGTGTACCACCGTAGATGTTATAGGTGGTCTGTTATTTACCTTGATCTTTGCAGTCATCCAATAATCTGATGTTTGTTGTTTTAAATAAATCTTATATTAAACATCTTAATTTTTTTGTAGGCTTCTAGCCTGTTTTTGATGTCATATTCAATTATTTGGATTAATTTTGAACCACATTATACCTGTATTTACAATTTTGAAGAAATACACAGGTTATAATTTAATTAAATTGTTTGTTTATTGTTAGACAGGTGACAATTTATTGCACTTAACAGTTGAATAAGAAAACGGAGATCCTTCCAGTTTATGTTTTAACTTTTGATGTTCAGCCTGTAGCGTGTCAAACTCCTGACGCAGGTGGGCATATTCATTCTGAAGTTGACAGTGCCTCAGGTTCAGATCATCATATTCAGTCCTCGGGACTACATCTTCTTGTGCTGAAAGTTATGAAAAGAAACGGTAAGCAAATGCACTGAAAAGCAGGAAGCAACACTTTATGCTCTGACACAGAACGTGCCTGTGCTGTGACTTCTTTTTTAGCTGATTAATTGTGAACAATATTTAGCTGTACACATGATTGTGGGGTAAGAACTGCCAGAAAATCATTCTGGTTTGAATAAAATATGAGCAGAATGTTGGTTGACGCCCTAGTATTTCAGAAATATTAAATCTATCTATAATTAATTAATCAAACAATCAATTTATTAAAAAGTTTGTTAGATAGGACATAATTGTACCAGGATCATGTTCCATGTTGGATTCTTGTTGTTCATCTGATGTGACACTGCCAGGGCTGGGTTGATGTGATGAGTTGTGCACACCATCATCTCTCCTCTTTTTCCTCTGGTACCTAAAATAAAAATATGTGAAGATGTAGTGACACACAGTAAATAAACATTTACACATCTACTTTTACTACAGAGCTGTATTTCAAAGCCTGCACTACACCAAAGTATGCTAAAGACCATGACAACAGAACAGAAAAAAATAAATAGTAAAGACAGGCCAAAGCAAATTATCCATACCTTTTCATCTTTGCTCATGATCCCTGTCCTTTAGTGTACACAAACACAGAAGGTACGAAATCAGGACTTTGATAATCCAACGACATTTCCCCTGAAAATAAAGCACAGAGGCATTTGTTTATTAAGAGCTAGCTTATTAGCAACTAGCTTCTAGCCAACTTTCCGACCGAATTTAACAGCAATAAACTGCGTCTAGTTTTTAAAAACAATGTTTAATGACAACCAGGGTTTATGGTGAAATAAAACTAGATGAGTAACCTTACCTGATATAAAATGGGCACCGCATACTCGTGCATTTTTGATAAAGTCCTCGGTCCAATCCACCCACTCGATGGTCTGAAGCGACAGCTGCCTTCGGTGGCTTTGAAATGGTCGATTACCTTTTGGTATGCGGGAGAACTTCAGTCCTTCCTTAGAATACCTATTTGTACAACCATATACGCAACATCCTGACATTTTGTTGCTGGTGGAGGAAATTAATTAGCTAGATTCACTCCGCAACTTTGTTATGCTTGGAAAAATGCCTGGTTGGGTGGAGTCTTCTGTTGCACCGGTGCGCGCGCAGCCGTCCTTGTTTACAAACACTAAATGGGTCTATAGACTCCGATAAACTGTTGACGTAAGATTCTATCCGTCCCAGAATTCGTTTTTTGGTTCACTTTGGAACAGGAAGGAGAGATACACTGAACACGACAGACGCTCACTTAAAGTTCCAAACCAGTTTAATTAATCATAAGTTAAAAGTCACAGAATACATTTGTCCTATTCCTAACATCCATTACATTTGTTTTAAAAAAGGTGGACAGTGACAGGAAAAGAGAGAGAGAGAGGAAAGAAGGGAGGAGGGGGGAGAGAGACATACAACCTGATCCGTGGACTACTTCTCTGCCTTGCTGTTGGAGGATGGGAACCTTTTATACCCTTCTGTGGGGGCCCTGCCTCAGAGCCTGCCGTAAATACCACTGCCTCCCCCCAGCTTGCTCGAGTGGTCTCCCCAAGTCATATATTCTACAAAGTCGTAAAACTGACAGGACAAAGAGGCGCCAGCTATATTATCATCCCCCAGCCTCACCAGAACAGATCTGCCTGTGTCCTTTAGTAAATCTTTATCACTCTACAAAAGAAACTGATAATTTGAACACCATATGAAAAACTCCTTCAAAATAAATATAAAACACGAAGAAAAATATATGTTTATTTCACAACAATCCCCCTTTGGACCTCATTCTGCTGAGGTCCATCCCAAAAGAAATAAAATCACACACCTGATACCGCAGCTAAAACGCATATATTCACAATATTCAATCAGTTCTTTTCAAAATCCTCCAAGTTATAGTTTTTTTTTTAACAAAAACAGTTGTCTCATCACC
Source organism: Garcialebias charrua (assembly GCA_038048925.1). NCBI lineage: Eukaryota > Metazoa > Chordata > Actinopteri > Cyprinodontiformes > Rivulidae > Garcialebias > Garcialebias charrua. The sequence goes on from JBBPBX010049044.1 coordinate 8,287, forward strand.
TCAGGGATCCCGTTTTTCCAGAGTGGACGTGATAAGTCTAACCGTCAAAGACCTTAACCAATGCACGTAGCAGCACCCGCAAGTTATAAGTATGCCTAAGAGAATAGCCAATGATACCATTATAGATACGAACACCTGTTTCCAAGGACCGAAGATCTTTATTAGTCAATCGTCCAGTGGGTCGTCCAGACCCGAATGAATTTATTAATATGCAAATTGTAGAATATAAGGAAATATATGCAAACTATGAACGATATTAATAGTAAGCGCTTAGGATATTGCAGAATTATGAACCTTGAGTTCCCAAATTCATCCTCCAGCAGTAAGGCAGTTGTCTCCCTTGAACACACAAAAATAGAGAAAGAACACAAGATTTATATCATCATCACAGAAACATTAATATACTTTTTACACGTACTCAGGGGCATTCCCCTTGGGTGCTCGGGAATGTCCTCCTATGTTCCCGAGTTTTCTTCGTGTAATGTGAGACTCTAATATGTAGTGTTTTTATCGTTTTAGGTGTCTGTTCTATGTGTGCATGTTCCAGTACCGAGTGGCTCCATTAAACAGAGTCCTTCTGAGCCTCGCACGCAACTTACTCGGCTACTTTCGTCTACCAAGGCACAAGAGTTCGAATGCGAGCTCCTCTTGTTGTCCAGCCCAATCCTTTAGCTCCTTCCTGGTTCACGGGTTGGAGCACACTGAACCGTGTGGATCCCCTGGCATTGACACGCACTGCCTGTGGTGTGCGTTCAGCGACCCCACACGGGTCCGTACTTGACCAGGGCTGTCTGGTCTTGCCTCCCCTGGACTCCGTTGAGAAAACTCCCTCAGCTGGAGCATTTCCAGGAACCACCTATCATAAACAGAATGTGCCACAGCAAACAACACCCAATCAATTATAAATCAGTAGTCCAAAGAATGAATCATGCATGTTAGTTGGTTTGGAAGAGGCTTAATCTTCATTAGGGTTAATTATGAGTAGTTTTAAGGCGGTTCATACTTACAAAAAATACTGTACCTTTTCACTCAGCTTATAGCAGAAATTACACACATAAAAATAACATCACAAGCGGCGGCAGAGCATAATTAAAAAATAACATAGCAAGCGGCGGCAGAGCATAATTCACAAAACATTGTACACCTGTGGTTCTATACACATTTTCCCTAAGTCAATAAGTCACATGTCGTCTAGTCAAGTCAATGGCTATAAATCTACAGAACCACCATATCCCTCTGATCAGGTCCACTTCAGGTTTGAGTGGTTTTGAGCCTGCAGGCCAGGAAACATTTCCAAGGGGCGTCCCCCTCCTGCTTCACACACATTTCACAGAGGGGAAAAAACAGTGTTGTTAATTGCTCATTTGAAATATGCTTGCATCAATACTCCTTCCCCCATGCCATGATTAAAGAAAATAAAACGTTCAAGAACGATGCCGCCTCAATATCAACGCAAGTGAACTTTGTTTATAACGCCAATTTATCAGTTATCCTTATTATTCTTTGTATACTAAAATGTATTTACCATCTTTTAGTTAATTAGTTATTTCTAGGAACATTTTCGGCCTAGTTGTTTCTAGGAAACATTTACAATCTAGTTATTTCTAGGGACCAATTTCAACCTTTCTATTTTTAGAAACATCTGTCAACCTCTTAACCCCCTTTTGAAACAAAACTCTACCTTGTTTCAATTATGCCAAAGTTATTTGGTTAATAAATTGGAAATTGTGTCTAAATTTACCATCCTTTAACCTTAGCACTAGTGTCAGATGTTTCCTAAACCTCTGCCTATTGCCACCAGTAATTTGGTTTTCACAACCATATAGCTAACAGTAGAACTCAAAACTAAGTTTGATTTATTGTCTACACACTCAATAGAACAATCACTTTTGAAAAGTAAATCATCATTTTACATACATGGAGAAAAGTCAGGAAAACTACTGGCAAATCAGTTGAAGGGTGCCATGGCTAAACAAATCATCCCTAAGATCCAATTAAAGAACGGCACCATAACTCTAGATCATTTACAAATTAACAGAGCATTTAAGGACTTTTATTCCCATTTATATACTTCAGAATCTCAAACCAACAAGAATTTATCTTCTCAGTTTTTCGAAAAGACCAATATGCCAAAACTCACACCCAACCTGAAAGATGCACTGGAGATCCCAATATCCCTGACAGAAATTGTGTCAGCTGTATCGGTAATGCAGTCTGGCAAATGTCCGGGTCCTGACGGCTTCCCTGCTGAATTTTTTAAGAAATTTTCTCCATTACTTTCCCCACTCTTACACTCGGTTCTCTTAGAGTCGTTTGACCAAGGATCCCTTCCGAAATCTTTCTTAGAGGCCTGCATTACCCTCATTGCAAAGAAAGGAAAAGACCCAACTCACTGTTCCTCTTATCGACCAATCTCCCTTTTAAATACAGATGCCAAAATTTTAGCCAAAGTTCTTGCTCAAAGGTTGGAAAAGATCCTTCCTTTCATCATATCAAAAGACCAGACTGGATTCATTAAAGGCAGGCACTCCTTTTTTAATATCAGACGCCTTTTGGACATTATTTATTCTCCTTCGGATACTGTTCCTGAGTGTGTTATTTCCCTTGATGCGGAGAAAGCATTTGATCGGGTTGAATGGGACTACTTGTTTAATGTTCTTGACAAATTTGGTTTTGGCCCCAATTTCATTACATGGGTGCAATTAATTTATTCACATCCCACCGCAACCATTCGGACCAACTCTCAGATATCAAAACCCTTCAGTCTACATCGAGGAACTCGCCAGGGATGCCCACTGAGCCCTTTGCTCTTTGACCTGGCAATTGAACCTCTTGCCACTGCTTTGCGGTCCTGTGACACAATTTCAGGAATCTGGAGAGGCGATATGGAGCACAAGGTCTCCCTTTATGCTGATGACCTTTTACTTTTCATTTCTCATCCGACTGACACGTTGCCTTCCGTTTTATCATTACTTGAGGAATTTGGAATAAATTCTGGTTACAAATTAAACCTGAGTAAAAGTGTAATTTTCCCTGTTAATACCCTGGCGCAGACTCTTGACTTTAGTAAATGGCCTTTTAAAATTGAGAAGATAAAATTCTCTTACCTGGGTGTTACAGTTACGAGGAGGTATAAAGATTTATATCAAGAAAATTTTGTCTCTCTGTTGAATCAGACAAAGCAGGCATTATCCCGATGGTCACCGCTTTCCACTTCCCTCACAGGCCGTATTAACTCAGTCAAGATGGTCACTTTACCTAAGTTTTTATATCTTTTTCAAAATATTCCTGTTTTTATCCCTGGTTCATTCTTTGTTCAGTTAGATTCCATCATTTCATCATATCTGTGGCAAGGAAAACGTCCACGCTTAAATAAGACACATCTCCAAAAAACTAAGGCCGCAGGCGGTCTTGCCCTTCCAAATTTCCGCTTTTATTATTGGGCAGCAAACTTGCACTGTCTAGCATTCTGGTCATTCTATTACAACAGGCCTGACAGCCCTGACTGGGTAGAGATGGAGTCACAGTGTTCTGGGAAATGGTCCTCCGTGGCTTTCTTGGGATCCTCACTCCCGCTTCCACCACTTACAACTGTTATAAATCCAGTTATAAAACACTCACTAAAAATCTGGGCACAATTTCGTAAATATTTCAATTTCTCTAGTTTCTCTCTCTATAGCCCTATCATGTCTAACCAACTTTTCAAACCCTCATCTCAGGACTCTGTTTTTAAAGAATGGCAAAGAAGGGGTATAGTACGCTTCAATGACTTGTTTCTCAATAACACTTTAGCTTCATTTCAACAACTATGTGAAAAATTTAGTCTTCCCCAGTCCAATTTTTTTAGGTATCTCCAAATACGGCACTTTATTACTCTTCATTTGTCCAGCCTCTCCATTTCAACTGATAGCAGTATTGTTGACACTATTCTTTCTCTAGACCCAAATAAAAAACAGTCCATTTCATTCATTTACAGTAAACTATTGGATTTGAAGCGTGCTTCCTCAGATAAAATCAAAGCTGCTTGGGAAGAGGATCTCGGCTCCTCTATTTCAGAGGACTCTTGGACCTCCATACTCAAACTGGTGAGCTCCAGTTCTCTCTGTGCTAGACATTGGCCCTCATGCACGAAAATGTTTGTATTTTTATCGTAAATTTCTCCTACTTTTGTTCGTACGAAGCGTTCGTACGAACATGCCACGTCAGATCCAACAAAGTCTTCTATCCACAGGAAAAGCGTGTAAACGGGCTGCTTAAAGTTGATGGATCCCACCTGTTCTACTCACCTGCGCGTGCTCGCGGGAAGGTAATTTACATAATTTCCACCCCTCAAAACACCATATAAGGCCACGCTTCCTGCCTTCTGACAGCAGGAAGTGTCCATTCATTCAAACTCAAGAAGTAAAAGGAGGAACTTCACGCGTTCGGAGATCTGCTCTCAGTGGCGCTGTGGCTACCCCCCCACCCCCCGCAAGTGTCGGATGGTCAAATATCTTTAATTTTAGTGTACTGTGTTACATTATAGTTTCACTTATTCAGAAGAGCCGTGGCGCACCGCTACCCCCCCCCCCCCGCAAGTGTCGGATGTGTTTTTGAACAGAAGCATTTTAAAATGTCTCGAAACTACAGTTAACTTCATATTAATATTGTAGTGCATATGTTTTGTCTCCCGTGGGTCGTACAGTATCAGAAATCAAGAATAAATGGTTTGATCTGAAAATGGCTTCAAACAAACGTCTCGCCGCAGCACGGACAGGAGGTGGTCAAGTCTGCGTTATGGATGGACAATAAATGCCACGCTGCAAGACGCGTGCCAACATGTTTTGCAGCACAAATGTGTCATGCGCGCACCTCCTGGTCAGCGCGCAACCTTCTGCAGGTTATATTTCGAATCAGATATAATAATCTATTGCTCCGATGGTGTTTGCACAGCAGTCCAGCAATAGCATGAAAATCAGTCTTAATTCGTATTTGTTCTGCGGCGGTGTATGGGAATTTTATGTACCTGGGTGTTAATATGAGGAGCGGCTTTGATAAGGGGGAGCGCACGACTCAGCCTGCGCGACACACCAAACAAATTAAACTTAAAATTATAATTCTAATTCAAACAGAATAACCTATTGTCAAGAATAATTATGGTGCGTGATTTTTTTAAACCCAAAATATTTTCTAAATAACGAAATATGAAGTTATTCGTGGAGAAGATCCGTCTGGATGACAGCAGACTGACGCTCCTAAATTATACGACAGGTCCGGACCACTCGTAAATTTTGTTCGTATCTGAAGAAAATCGTAGGATACGAAAACATTGTTGGATGCCACAAATGATCCTAAAACACTCGTACGCACAGTTTAAGAACAAATCTGTGCGTACGAACGGTTCGTGCATGAGGGCCATTGTCTAATACAATTTAAAGTGGTGCACAGAGCTCACATCTCTAAACTGAAATTGTCCTCTATGTATCCTGATGTCAGCCCATACTGTGTGAGATGCAAACATGCTGAAGCCTCTCTCTCCCATATGTTTTGGTTTTGCCCATCTCTGAACAAATATTGGCGGGAAATCTTTCAGACTTTATCACATGTACTAGATACACGCCTGAACCCTGACCCACTGATTGCTCTGTTTGGTCTTGTAGAGGGCATGACAAACCTAAATAAAAACCAACAACATGTAATATCGTTCACCTCTCTCCTGGCCAGACGAGCTATTTTGCTTAGGTGGAAAGAACCGTTTCCACCCACTCACGCTCAGTGGTTGGCTGACATCATGTCCTGTTTAAAGCTGGAGAAAATCAGATTCACACTCCAACAGAAAGAGGGTAAATTTGAGAATGTTTGGGGACCTTTCCTGAATCTGTTCCAGTCTCTTTGACAACACAACTCATTCAGGTTAATGCAGTCTCTTGGCTATTTTACCTTTTATTTATTTTTTCCCTTTCTTTTTGGCAGTGATTGGGTAGGGATTATTTTTCTTTTTCTTTTTTTCCCCTTTGGTGTGGATTATAATGTACATGTTATGTTACTGACTCAGTTTAATAATGTCTTCACCAATGGTTACATGCAATTGTTTCATTGCCATCTTTGCTGTTCAATGATAGTTTTTTTTGTTGGAGAAAAAAAAGGAAAAATTCAATAAAAAAGATCTTTAATTTGAAATATCAGCTTGTAGATTAGCTCTGGTGCTAACAGGCTAAAGGCACTACCCACGAACTTGTCTCCTCCACCCGCGGGTCAGAACCACACTGCGGTGTGATTGTGTGCTGCTGAAGGTTGCTCCGTGGTCTGGCTGGATCAAAGTCTGGCTCTACATCAGATTCAGAACCGGCGAGAGGCAGATGATGGACACACACACGGCAACAACTGGACCTTCTGGATCCATACCGAGTAAGAAACGGAGCGATGATGATGATGTCATGTTTCATACTCTCTGATTGGCTGAAAGTGTGTGGCCTAACACCTGCCAATCACTCCAACCCGTCCACCTGAATGAATGTTGTTTGGAACAATTCAAAAACATCAGTTGAACATTTTGTAATGTTTATTACAAATGTTGGGTTAAACCCTAACCCAGCCATCCCTGAACAATCCATCCACTTTTAATTTACAATCCTAAAATACACAGAGGGTCTAAACAAAGGCATGCAAAAAAAATCAGTGAAGCCTCATGTTCATTTAGTTTGGAGCTAGAGCAGATAAAATGACAAAGGTTCAAAATGAACTGTTGTTGATCATAAACAAATGTTGAGTGTCTTTCAGAATGATTCAAATATAAAAATCCCCGTTTAGCTGATTTCCCTTTTCATTGGGGTGTTAAACACCCTGAAGGCCCAACGAGCAATAAATGATCGAACGTACTTTACAAAGTGACATACATGAAGCTGGAACATTGATGTGTTTTCAGAGCCGTCTTCAGCTGATTTCACTTCACATCTGTTAAATCTGACCCAAACAAGACAAAAGTGCAACTGCTAAGATTGTCCACAGTCTCAGAGGAAGCTGTTCCACCAGAGAGCGTTCATGAGATGATCCAACAGAACCGACAGCTTTTTATTAATCCATTGTTAAGAACCACAGAACTCTGCTGGTTCTTGAACAAACCAAAAGTTTGGATTTGACTTCAGCTGCTTGTTGTCCTCACAGCTGAACATTTTCTAAAGAATGTGATTTATTTATATGAAGTTTTTGAACGGTTTAAGACCACTTTAAATGCTTTTTAAATGGCCGCTTGAAAGCAAAACAAAGCAGAGGGTTTGGATTAGGCTGTCTCTGAATAATGGAAGAGTCCACTTCAAAGATGTCTAAAGGACATAAAATGTAGAAAGTCTTTGAAGACAAGAAGCCAGATCAGCTGCAGAACCAGGGATGGGTCCGGCTTTATTGTTGAAGATTAAACCTCGACATATCCCTGAAACCAGAACATCTGGACGTAACATCACATGAAGCTGCAGCTCATCAGGTGGTCCTCCGAGACAAAACTGATCAGGAAGAGGAAGGAGCTGAACACAAGCCACCGCAACAGAGTCCCACACATGAAGCCCGCTGACGTCCTCCAGATGTGAGACCAAGGTCCTCCAGCTGTGGAAGTCCTGTCTCCTCCAGCTCTTCCTTGCCTGTCCTCCTTCAGATGCTGCCATAGCCCGAGTCCTGTCTCATGGACTCAGCAATCAGCTCGACTTTGAAAAAGGAGATGGAGCCCAGGAATCCGAGGATGACGAGAATGAGTAGCTGCCATTGAAGCAGCAGGTAGTTGCTGTAGAAGAAGGCCACAGCAGCCATGATGGACTGTGGAGGAGACAACAACACGTCAGTCAGACTCTGAGTTACATTGAGGTTCTTTATAACGTCCTCCTGACGTGTCACCTGGATGAACTTGAAGACGGCAAAGGCGGGAGCACTGTTGTCCCGGAACAGATAGCCGATGATGCTGAGGAGCTGTGTGTTGAAGCAGCTGTCTCCAAGACCGAGCAGGAAGCTGCAGAATAAGGCCACGCCCACACTGAGACAGAACACAGGACAAGTCAGTCAAAAAGAAGACTAGGCCACGCCCACACTTAGACAGAACACTGGACAATTCCATCAAGAACAAGACAAGGCCATGCCCAAAATGACACAGAACAATTCAGTTCAGTTTATTTATCCATCCATCCATCTTCTTCCGCTTATCCGGGGTCGGGTCGCGGGGGTAGCAGCCTAAGTAGGGAGGCCCAGACTTCCCTCTCCCCAGCCACATGGAGCAGCTCCTCTGGGGGAATCCCAAGGCGTTCCCAGGCCAGCCGAGAAACATAGTCCCTCCAGCGTGTCCTGGGTCTTCCTCTGGGTCTCCTCCCGGTGGGACATGCCCGGAACACCTCACCAGGGAGGCGTCCAGGAGGCATCCTAACCAGATGCCCGAGCCACCTCAACTGGCTCCTCTCGATGTGGAGAAGCAGCGGCTCTACTCCGAGTCCCTCCCGGATGACTGAGCTTCTCACCCTATCTCTAAGGGAGAGTCCAGACACCCTGCGGAGAAAACTCATTTCAGCCGCTTGTATCCGAGATCTCGTTCTTTCGGTCATAACCCAAAGCTCATGACCATAGATGAGGGTGGGAACGTAGATCGATCGGTAAATTGAGAGCTTTGCCTTTTGACTCAGCTCTCTCTTCACCACGACAGACCGGTACAGCGCCCGCTTCACTGCGGACGCTGCACCTATCCGCCTATCGATCTCACGCTCCAGTTTTCCCTCATTCGTGAACAAGACCCCGAGATACTTAAACTCCTCCACTTGGGGCAGGACCTCATCCCCGACCCGGAGAGGGCATGCTACCTTTTTCCGGCTCAAGACCATGGCCTCGGATTTGGAGGAACAGTTTATTTATATAGAACCAAATCACAACAAAGTTGTCTCAGGGCACTTTACAGGAACATTCACGTAGAAAAGCCAATCAGTAAAGTTCTCTATCTAATGAAGCATCAGACATGTTGAATCTTGGCTTCATCGCAGTCTCCCATCCTGAGCAAGCAAAATGGCAACAGTAGAAAGGAAAAACTCCCTTTTAACAGGAAGAAAACTCCAGCAGAACCAGGCTCAGGACAAGCGGCCATCTGCTTTGACCGGCTGGTTGAGAGGACAGGAGAGACAAACAAACACAGAATGACAGGTCCAGATGTAGGTCCAGATGTACCTGAAAGACAAAAACACAAGTTAGGATAAAAAATAATTACAAATACAAAACAGGTTGAGCAGAGTAAGTAAAGACAGTAGCAGAGTGAAAAAATGTGATCAGTTTGTCCTCCAGCAGTCTAAGCCTATAGCAGTATAACTGACAGCTCAAGAAACCCAAGACAACCCTAACTATATAATTTATGAAAAAGTAAAGTGTTAATCCCAGTCTTCAAACTGGATGTAGCCCGGGGTAAAAACTATGTGCCTAGGCCAGCCCATGAGACAGATTTTGACACTTGGTGCTCTGGGGTTGAGATAGTACTAAAAGATCCTTCCATATCTGATTTACAGCGCTCTAGATTGATCCGTGACAGTTTGCTACCTCCTGCTACGGATATTATCAAACATTTAAGCTCTGATACATTGCCAGAGGTATATATGTAACAATTAGATTCAGCTTATGGAACTGTACAGGATGGAGATGAACTGCATGCAAAATTTATGGACACTTATCAAGATGCTGGTGAAAAACCATCTACTTATTTGCAACGTTTGCAAGTGTCCTTACAGCATGCAGTGAGGAGGGGAGGAGTAGCAGTGAAAGATGTGGATAAATGCTTGTTAACACAGTTTTGTCGAGGATGCTGGGACAATAATCTCATAACTGAACTTCAGCTTAAACAGAAGAAGAGTAAGCCACCTTCATTTGCTGAGTTTCTGTTGTTGTTACGTACAGAGGAGGATAGAGAAGCAGCAAAGACTGTGAGGATGAAGCAGCATCTGGGTGCGACAAGACAGAAAGCATCAAGTAATGCACATTTGGTACAGTCAGAGGAAGAAACTAATCTGAGTACTGCTCTGACTACATTCACTAAGCAGCTCTCTGAACAACTGTCATCTATACAAAAGCAGCTTTCAAGTTTAACTGCTACCCAAAATAGATCACCCCATTTTGCTCAGAAGACGCATGAAACACAAAGAACTAGTGCACCTGTTAAATCTACTTCTGCAAAACCTGGATTTTGTTTTCATTGTGGGGAAGATGGTCACATTAAGACACAATGTGAAAATGACCATAATCCCAGAGCAGTGAGTGCAAAACGAAAACAATTTAACAGTAGATCACAGAAGTGGCAAAAGCAAAACCCTTCCGGACATTTAAACTAGTTTCAGTTCCGGTTGAGGGACAAACAGGAACTGTGTTGGATCATTCTTGTCCCACACGCAAGAAGAAACCGGTCCAGTGTGCAGAGTTACAGCCAAAGTCAAGGAATAAATTACCAAAGGGGTTGGTTGGTTCACGATGTACAGCCAAAGTTAATGTTGCAGGACAAGCTTGTTCATGTCTCCTTGATACAGGATCTCAAGTAACTACAATCCCTGTATCGTTTTACAATGAAAATCTTTCTGACCAGCCAGTTCACTCACTTAATGAACTTCTCCATGTTGAAGGTGCTGCAGGACAGAGTATCCCACCCTAACCCTCTTCACCTTTCCACCAGAATTTCTGGGAAGTGAATTTACAGTTCAGACACTTGCACTTGTCGTTCCAGATGTTAGATCCGGATTTCCAACTTCTGTTTTAATTGGTATGAACACACTTGAAGTCCTCTATGATCAGTTTCGTAGTAGTGATTACCCCACCTTTCAGCCTAGTACTTATGGTTACAGAGCTGTGCTACAGACCCTTCAGTTAACACATCAGCAAAGTCCTAATGTTAACATTGGACTTGTCAATCTCTGTAGTAAAACTCCTGTGCCCATTCCTGCAGGTAGTACAGTTGTGGTTGAGGGTTCAGCAAAGATTGCCGATCCAGCTAGTCAGTACGCTATCATTCAACACCCGGATTCAGGCCTGCCGGGTGGTTTGTGTGTAAGTGGCTGTTTGGTTGCCTTACCTGCTCATTCCCCTCGAAAGATTCCAGTTGTTATAACCAATGAGTCTGAGCAGGATATATTTATTCCACCTTTGTCAGTCATTGCAGAACTTGATGCCTATGAATGCATACTATCGGACCACCATGTGACCAGTCCTCATCAATCTCAGGAAAGACCAGCTGCTCCCCTGAAATTCAATTTTGGAGAGTCACCTTTACCTCCTGAGTGGAAGGAACGGATTAGTGCAAAACTGAATGTCATACCAGAAGTATTTTCACACCATGATTTGGATTTTGGTTATACAAACCGTGTAAAACATCACATCAATCTCCATGATAACACACCCTTTAAACATCGAGCGAGACCAATACACCCACAAGATATAGAAGCTGTCCGGAAGCATCTGCAGGAACTTCTACATGCTGGGGTTATTAGGGAATCAGAGTCCCCATTTTCATCTCCAATTGTGGTTGTCAAGAAGAAGAATGGAGATATAAGGCTCTGCATTGATTATCGAAAACTTAATCTACAAACAATAAAAGACGCTTACGCATTGCCCAATCTGGAAGAAAGCTTTTCTGCACTTACTGGATCCAAGTGGTTTTCCGTGCTTGACCTTAAGTCAGGATACTATCAAATAGAAATGCACGAAGAAGATAAGGCTAAAACTGCATTTGTCACCCCGCTTGGGTTCTGGGAATTTAACAGGATGCCCCAAGGAGTAACTAATGCACCATCAACATTCCAGCGTTTAATGGAAAAGTGTATGGGGAGTCTCCATCTTAAAGAAGTTCTTGTTTTCATAGATGATTTGATCATCTTTTCAGACACCCTGGAGGAACATGAAACCCGTCTCTTGCGAGTCCTTAACAGATTAAAAGAGTATGGATTGAAGCTCTCTCCAGACAAGTGTAAATTCTTTCAAACTTCTGTTCGTTATTTGGGTCACATAGTGTCTAAAAAGGGCGTTGAGACGGATCCGGAAAAAGTCGCCACACTGAAGTCCTGGCCAATTCCAACTAATCTGAAGACCTTGCGATCATTCCTGGGTTTCGCAGGTTACTACCGGCGGTTCATCAAAGGTTATGCAACCATTGCAAAGCCTCTCAATGACCTAACACGAGGATATGCTACACCACACCGACCCAAGTCTAGAAGTTCAGATAACCGATTGCTGGATCCAAAACAAACCTTTGGCAGCAGATGGACACCAGAGTGCCAGCTGGCATTTTCTACCCTCATTGACAAGCTCACCACTGCTCCTGTCCTAGGTTTTGCTGACCCAGCTCTACCTTACATATTACACACAGATGCCAGCACCACTGGGCTTGGAGCTGCACTTTACCAAGAGCAAGAGGGGAAATTGAGGGCTATCGCATTTGCCAGTCGTGGATTGACCCAGAGTGAAAGCCGCTACCCAGCGCACAAATTAGAGTTCTTGGCACTTAAATGGAGTGTGACGGAAAAATTTCAGGATTTCCTTTATGGAGCCAACTTTACTGTAATCACAGACAGTAATCCTCTCACTTACATCTTGACTTCTGCCAAACTGGATGCCACCAGCCATCGCTGGCTGGCAGCCTTGTCAACGTTCTCATTCAAGCTGCAGTACCGAGCTGGGAGGCACAACTTGGATGCAGATGCTCTATCACGTCTTCCTCATGAAACTTCATCAGATGACTCAATATCAAAAGATCATGAACTCCTCAACCAATTCACTCAACAACATCTGTCTGGTACCAATGACTCTGAAATTGAAGTTGATGTTGTTAATGCTATTTGCCAAAGTTGCCTTTCCAGAACTCAAGCTGAAACATCTCTTGTTGAGTCCCTCTCCATTATGGTGGTTGCAGCACCTGACAACTTGACCAATGACCTGCAGGGACTACCCATCATACCTATGTTGTCTCATCTTGAATTGCAAGATAAGCAAAGAGCTGATCCAAGTATTCGGGAGGTCATTTATCAGCTTGAGTCAGGGAAGAAAGTACCACCGACTGCCAGAGATGAGCTACCTGAGCCACTTCTTCTGAGGGAACTTCCCAAGTTGGAAATTGTAGATGGTGTCCTTTATCGGAAGCGTTGTGACAATGACAGACTTTTCTACCAACTTGTCCTACCAGAAGAGCTACGGGCCACAGTTCTCCAGAGCCTGCATAATGATATGGGTCATATGGGAATTGAGCGGACACTCGATCTGGCTCGGACCCGGTTTTACTGGCCCAGAATGGCTGTGGATGTGGAACATAAAGTCAAGACATGTAGTCGTTGTGTACATCGCAAGGCATTGCCTGAAAAAGCTGCTTCCTTAGTCAGCATCCAAACATCCCGTCCTTTAGAACTGCTCTGCATGGATTTTCTCAGTCTAGAGCCTGACACTAGTAATACCAAGGATATTCTGGTTTTGACTGACCATTTTACTAAGTTTGCCGTTGCCATTCCAACACCCAATCAGAAGGCGCGAACAGTGGCAAAGTGTCTTTTGGATCAATTCATGGTCTATTATGGAATACCTGAACGACTACATACTGACCAGGGACGTGATTTTGAGTCTAAACTGATCCATGAACTTTGTACTTTGCTCGGAATCAGAAAGTGTCGAACAACTCCTTATCATCCACGGGGAAATCCAGTTGAGCGATTTAACCGGACATTATTGAATATGCTTGGGACTTTGGAGACAAAACAAAAGTCAAAATGGAAGGAGTATGTAAAACCATTGGTGCATGCCTATAATTGCACAAGAAATGAAGTTACTGGATTTACGCCTTACGAACTGATGTTTGGGAGAACTCCACGCTTGCCTGTGGATTTGGCCTTTGGGTTACCAATAAATGAAGGAAAGCAACAATCATACTCCCAGTTCATTCAGAATCTGAAAGCAAGTCTGGAAGAAAGTTATCAAATTGCTTCAAGAAATGCTGCCAAAAATGCAGGAAGGAACAAAGTCCGTTTTGACCAGCATGTCACCCCGTCAAAACTGGAAGTTGGAGACAGAGTACTGGTGCGAAACGTCCGTATCCGGGGTAAGCACAAACTTTGTGACAGATGGGAAAAAGATATCTATGTGGTAGTGACAAAAGCTGGTGACCTTCCAGTCTATACAGTGAAGCCAGAAAGCAAAGCTGGGCCTACACGTACCCTGCATAGAGATCTTTTGCTTCCATGTGGATTTCTTCCTGTAGCAGAACCATCCACTGAGACCATTTCTGTATCTGAACCTCGTGTCACTCGTCTGCAACATCAAAGACAACTTGACGCACCTGAAGAGTCCGCAGAAGAGGAATCATTGGAAGAATATCCTGTTCATCTTGTACAGAAACCAGTAAAATTCTCTGTGGAGAGAGTGAGAATTCCAATGACGGTATCCTCCAATGATGCAGACGCACCTACCCAATTACCAGCTCCTATAGAAACGTCACCTCCATCAGTATCTGAGTATAATGCTGAAGAAGAACTGATGGCTACACCTGTGGAAATGGAAACCGTACCAGAAAACTTACCTGATCCTGGTAGGTCTGCCATTCACAGATGTTCCTCTGGATGATGACGTTCTTATGGAAGATGAAAATCCTGAGATGAATAACACCAATTTAACTGAACCACCTAACTTTGATTGCATAAATGACTTGCCCGATACTGAGTCTAGTATAAGATGCTCAACACGTCATAGAGCACCTCCCAAGCGTTTGCAGTATACTACTTTAGGGAACCCTTTGATCTCTGTAGTTCAGACCATGTTGCATAGTTTGTCCAATGCTCTTGGTACATCGACTGCACCAGATTCGAATCCCTCGGTTGTCCAAATCATTTAGGTTTAACATGCATTGGGACATGCATGGGTTAAAGTGGAGAGGGTGTAGCCCGGGGTAAAAACTATATGTACATATATATTTCTTTCCCCTAGACCTATTTGGGTTTTTTAAAGTCCCACTTTCTACTGTCTGTGAGTGCCACTTGAGTCATGTGCTCACAGAGTAGTTCCACATCTCACAGGTCATGTGATTGTGTTAACCAATGGCAGCCTTGGAGGAAAGGTAGAAATTGCACTGACTTCCTCTCAATCAGATGGCTGAGGGAAGCAGGTGGATGGATACTACCAGGTGGTTTTTACAAACAATTTGTTATTTTGGTCTCTAGTGTTTTTACTGTATTATTTGACTAAATGTATTGATGTAAAATCTTTAGATCGGACGACAAACACACAGAGGAAAGTTTCATCAGTCTAAGTCTGAAATTATCTTGGAATTGGTGAGTCTGAATTGTTTGTTTTAGCATTAGCTGCTAGTGCTTAGCTTTTTGCAGGCCCAACACTGTCTGTATTGCATTGTATGCCTATTATGGATTGTTGCTTTGTTCTATGTACAAACACTGAACAGTAGTGTTCCATTGTAAATATTAATAATGTATTTATTTGGGATTTATTAGTTTATTTTGGATTTATATTGTGTACACATGGTCAAGCTTTTATTAACTTTAGGTTTTGTTATTAGCTTGATGTATAGAACCTTACAAGTCGTGTTTGTCTAATACAGGCCAGGTGGACTTGAAAGGACTTGAATGAACTTGGATTTCCTCAAACCTCATCAATCAGCTTGGAGGTTTGTGGATGGCGAGCTAACCAACTGCACAGCTGGGAGCACAGAATCCCAGCCTACAACTGAACTCTACCCATGGTCTGGTAGGAGGCTGATACAGCCTAAGGCCCCATCTCCTTAACTATCTTTGCCCTCACAAAAACAGCTTCCAACACACTGGATTTTTCAACTACATTTCTTCATGCTTGAACTTATATAACCTCCATGAACATTCTAAACTTTACAAACTCATACTTAGGGAAAATTAGTTGTGTCCAAGACCTGGATTGTTGGCACAGCTGATGATGGACTTTTCATAATTTTTTCTCTGACAAAGAGCTTGTATTGATTTTGATGTCTTTCTTTTACAACAGTATTAAGTGCACCTAAGAACAATAACTGCTGCAGCAATTTGTACATACTTTGTGGTGTTTGGTTTATTTTTGTTTATTTATTTTACATGTTTGTTATTGCTTCTTGTTTATTATAATACATGGTACCATCAAAAAACTACTTGTTTCTGTCATTAGTCACTGTCACTTCTATCTTCAGCTCTCGACAGGGAAGGTCGCATCTCCTTTCGCTCCTCACCTCGCTGGTTTCCCCCTCCCTGCTTCTGCATTTGTCTCGTCTATAACTCTTCAGCGCTCGCTCGAACCAATTTGGGATGGATTTATGTGCGTGGACTGCTTTCTGGGCCATTTCATCTATCGATACTATCGATAACATAAATTTCCACGAAGCGTTCTGGCCGGGGAGAGCCAGAGCGCCCTTACGACACGCATGCGGTGAGCTACATTATGGACTCGATGAGCAGGCTAATGTAACTGTCCGCTCACTCTGTCGGGGACGTGGAACCTCTGTGATTTATTGGGATACCGGTGGATCTTGCCACTGAAGGCTGAGGGACCGCCGCGATCGGCGAGCTGGCGAGACTTCCTGCTCAGCAAAAATGCTTTGAACCAGGCTATGAATGACCTTCCCAGCTGTGTGCGAGCTGAATCACACGGTGGTGAGTGGCGGCCGCCGCGGACCGTGGTGTGTGGGACTCGTTTTTACAGCCGCTCGGATTAAAAACAGGGCACATACGGAAGGATCTTTTCTTAGCTCGGAACCTGACTCGATTCGGCGATTTGGACCCAGAAGCTGCACCTGGACTAAAAGACTGCAGTAAAAAGAACACTGTGGTCTGACTGAAAAATAAGCAACAAATCTAATCTGGTCTCTGGCCTTGAATGCTGCCTACAAATTTTCTCCTGAGCTGGGAGCTGTAGGGCCCGCTACCCTCCCATCCACCCTCCCCCAAGAGGTTTCTGTGTGTGTGTTCTCGGTGGGAGCTGAGCTCTGAGACCAGCGAACTGCTCTTATCTGAACAGAAAGACACAGACTGTTCCTCCCGCCTGTCGTCAA
This sequence comes from Garcialebias charrua, assembly GCA_038048925.1. Taxonomy (NCBI): domain Eukaryota; kingdom Metazoa; phylum Chordata; class Actinopteri; order Cyprinodontiformes; family Rivulidae; genus Garcialebias; species Garcialebias charrua. The sequence goes on from JBBPBX010049044.1 coordinate 25,301, forward strand.
AACTGCAACTATGTCTCGTGTGATGTGCTAATGCTGTTAGAGTTTTTGGGACTTTATCATGGAGTGTCCTCAGGCAATCTTTGATAGACTCTCTTTTTGAATAACACAAATGATACCTATTGTGTCTTTCCTTTTTCCATATCTGATTGTGGTGGCGCGGTTTTATACTGCTGCGACTTCGTGCGCTCGTCCCTATCCATGATGAATGTGCGTAA
>JBBPBX010049045.1:0-25515 GCA_038048925.1 Garcialebias charrua
GGTCTCAGCAGCGAGCTGATTAAGCTGTTGGAGACCTGCGACACATGCTGTCGGGAGAGAACAAAACACAAAGAGCCACTACTGCCCACTGAATTCCCACAAAGACCATGGGCCATGGTGGGAGCTGATCTTTTCCAGTTTAAGGAAAAACAATATTTGATTGTTGTGGATTATTTCTCCAGATTTTTTGAAGTTGCAAAGCTTACCTCCACAACATCTGAAGGAGTGATCGAACACTGTAAGTCCATCTTTGCACGGCATGGCATTCATTCATTCATTCAACCTTTATTTAGTCAGGTAAATCTTTTGAACCTCATGGGCTCATTTACGAAAGCGACCTGCTAAAACTAAAGAACAATGAACAGCAATGAATGACTCAACACTTTGGGAAGCTATGAAGGCGTTCATCAGGGGATGTATTGTATCATACGAAGCGGCAAAAAACAAGGAGTCTAAGTTGAGGTTGAAAGAAATAGATGACCTGTTGACTAGTCTCAAGACGCCTCATACAAAGTTAAACAGAGTTCTGACATGTTAAAGAGAATAACAGCTTTGCGTTATGAATACAACTCTATTTTATCAAGAGATGTATCTAAATTGTTGACACAAGTTAAACAAAGATGGTTCGAGCTGGGCGACAAGCCACATAAACTACTAGCTCGGCAGCTTAAACAGTTGCAGGCCTCGAGAGCAATATATAGTATCGAGCTCGAAGATGGGACTCTTCTCACAGACCCGGATAAAATTAATGACAGCTTTGCAGCCTTTTACGCCAAAGTTTATCAATCGTAGGGAAAATTGGATGTAGAAAAAATGGAGAGGTTTTTTGGTGACCTAAATCTGCCAGGTCTGGCGACGGACTCAGCGGAAGTGCTGGAGGCTCATATAACTCTACGTGAGATTGAGTCGGTCATTTCTGCTTTTCCTAATAATAAAGCACCAGGTCGTGACGGGTTCAGCATGGAGTTTTTCAAAACGTTCAGCTCCGTATTGTCACCTCTACTTCTGCGTTTGTTAAATCACTCTAGGCAAATAGCTAAACTTCCTCCTACTTTATACAAAGCCAATATTTCACTTATCCTGAAACCGGGCCGGTCCATATCATCCTATCGCCCAATTTCCTTGTTACCCGTAGAAACCAAATTTCTTGGGAAAATCCTTGCCAACAGGCTCAGAATACACATAGGTTCAATCATTCACCAGGATCAGACTGGCTTTACAGACACATGTTTATTAACCTTCGACGCCTTTTCAATATATTATACTCGGACCAGACAGACAAGGCCTTAGTTATGTCATTAGATGCACAGCGTGCATTTGACCAAGTTGAATGGCCGTATATGAAGTATGCTCTTAACAAATTTGGTTTCAGGCCTCAATTTGTAAAATGGATAGAAATAATTTACTCACACCCAATAGCTTCTGTTATTACTAACCAAAATATTTCTAGTCCTTTTGCTATTCACAGAGGGACTCGTCAAGGTTGTCCACTCTCTCCGTTTCTCTTTGCAATTGCTATTGAACCCCTGGCTGCCAGCATTAGGCAAGACCCCCAAATATTACCCATCGAAAAGTTTGATCATAAACATCACATTTCGCTCTATGCCGATGACATACTGTTGTACATTTCGGAACCGCAGGTTTCAATGTCTCCCCTTTTAAAGACGATTAAAACATTTGGCAGCTTCTCCGGATTTTCCATTAATTGGGATAAGAGTGTAGTAATGATGCACTCTCATCCAAAGAAGATCTGACCTTTTTGAGAGAAACGTCTTTTCAGATAAACTATAAAACCTTCACATATTTGGGGGTGACGATAACAAGGAGACCGGAGGATCTCTTACAACTGAATTGGCAGAATAAAATTACGCAACTTAAGCAGAATATTGATTTTTGGAAGACTCTCCCTCTATCTATGGTCGGCAAAATTAATGCAATTAAAATGGTGGTATTGCCATGGTTTCTTCATCTATTCCTTTCTGTTCCATGTTTCATAAGTGTGTCATACTTCAAACAGTTAGACTCCATCATCATTCCCTTTATCTGGGGGTACAGGAATGTTAGAATTCCCAAAAAAAACCTATGCAAAACAAAAGTGATTGGAGGATTTTCATTGCCAGATTTCAAATTATATTATTGGGCTTCTCACCTATCCATTATAGCATGGTGGAAGAAATGCCCGCACCAATCTCACAATTCCTGCCCTGCTTGGCTATCCTTGGAGCAACGACATTGTCATAATACGTCTTTGGCTGCCCTCCTTAACAGCCCTACTAAAATAAAAAAAAAGCTTTACAATAATAATCTGGTTATTGGCAACACTATAAGAATTTGGAAACAGATACGGAGCTATATAAAAGCTCCGGCAGTCTACTTGGATGCTCCCATTTGCGAAAACCACTCTTTTGTTCTGGGTCTCAGCGATGTCGGTTTCCAGATGTGGAGAATGAAGGGTATCTGTGTGGTGGGGGATCTGTACGTTAATGGCACCCTTGCATCCTTTACTCAGTTGAGCTCTGTATATGATGTTCTACGGTCGGGATTCTTTCGTTTTCTACAGATTAGGGACTATGTTAGTAAAAATATATCCAATTTTAGAACTCTTACCAGGCACGAGACTCTGGAGGCAATAAATAAATTTGATCCGGTTAATCATGGTGCAGTGTCATACTTTTACAGCATTCTCAATAGGTAGTCCCCGACTTACGAGCGAGTTCCGTTAAAACGAGGCGCTCGTAACACGGAAATCTCGTAAATTGGAACGGCCGCCACGTGTCTCGTAAGTCCGGAATTTCGCTCGTAAGTTGGAACGGTTTTGCTAGCGCGACTACGAACACTCGTTTTTCATCGAAAAACTGCTTATGAGTGCATAAAAATGATCGGAAACGTGTGTCCACATGTTTAGCTAACGAACTGTGGTGAAAAAACACAGAAAAACTCAGTATTTTTTGCGTTTTTTCCAAAAATTCGCCAGCTCGTAAGTCCGGAACCTCGTAAGTTAGAGCGCTCGTAAGTCGGGGACTACCTGTAATGCACCAGTAGACCTAACTAAAATCAAGAAAGCATGGGAGGATGAGATGGGACAGCAGATACCTGATGGTGTGTGGGAGGAAAGTTTGAAAAGTATACATGACTGTTCAGTTAATACTAGGCATAATCTTATACAATTCAAAACATTACATAGACTTTATTATTCGAGAGAAAAATTAAGCACTTTTAATCCGAATGAGTCACCAATGTGTAACCGGTGTAAAGCAGCAACGGGCAACTTGCTCCACTCCTTTTGGTCATGTATACAGCTTCATACATTTTGGAAGAATTTTTTTTATTTCTTTTCCACTGCTTTTGGGAAACAATGGGATCCTGATCCCCTGGTTGCTATTCTCGGAGCTCCAGGGGTTTTGCCCCTGGCCAATAAATATGAGAAAGTTGCCCTTTTGTTTGGTATGGTGATCGCTAAGAAGTTGATCTTGAAGGTTTGGAAGAAGGACTTTGTACCCACATTTGAACAGTGGTTGGGAGAACCGGAAAACACATTCTCTGGAAAGATTGAGATATTACAACGAGGACAAAATGAACGTGTTTGGGACAATATGGGACTCTGTACTAAAATATATTCAATGAATGGATCGTAGTTGGTCAAAAGACTAATGTCCGGTATTATATGAGCCCTTGCTCCCTGGTGTATTCTTGAAATGATGTGTTTCATAATCTGGTGAATTTAACTTATGTTGCTTTGACTGTATAACCTTTGTTATTTGATGTGCTGTTCTGTTTGGTTTGGGAGGGGTGTTGATGGTACTGTAGTTTGTTTTATTACTAAAAATGCCAATAAAAATAAATAAATAAAAAATGTTGCTTCGCCATATACGTCGCATATATTATGCGTCACTGCTGACGCGTTGCGTTTGTTACACGTCACCATTGACAACCCGGAAATGTGGGCCAGTGTTGTGCCAAAAATCAATGGGCTGCCAAATGGCAGCTGTGGGAGCTTGCACGGGAAGACTTTAACATTAATTTAACAAGAGTAACACTTAAAAACAATTATGTTTGCTCGAAAGTATTGAAAATGTGTGTCTCAGTCTAACATTTTTGATTTGATAAAGACAGAATTTACCAAAATACAAACTTGGTTTAAAATCAATAAATTATCATTAAATCTAGAAAAAACTAATTACATGATATTCAGTAATAAAAAGAAAACTGTTGATGTTCCACTCAAAATTGAGGGTGTTGAGATTTGTAGAGTGAGTGAGGTGAAGTTTTTGGGTGTTATTATTGATGACAAACTGACATGGAAACAACACATAAATTCTGTAAGAATAAAAATAGCTAAATCGATTGCAGTACTATACAAGGTCAGAGACCTATTGAATGATAAAGCTCTGTATTTGTTGTATAACACAATCATTGTTCCACACTTAATCTATTGTATTGATGTTTGGGGGAAAGCGTGTAAAACAATCACAAAGCCTATTTTTGTATTACAGAAAAGAGCTGTAAGAATTATCACTAGAAAACATTACTGTCATCCATCCAGTACATTATTTTATCAACTGAAATTATTGAAGTTCCATGATTTGGTTGATTATAATATTTTATCAATTATGTATAGGGCTCAGAATAACGAATTACCTTTAAATATCCAAATGAATTTTGTTAAAAGACAAAGTTGTTATAATCTTAAGGGGACAGAGATGTTTGTAAAACCACAATTCAGAACTAGTTTGAAGGGACGTTCTACCTCAATCCAGGGAATTAGATTATGGAATGGCTTGGAGAATGTAGTTAAAAATGCCAAGTCACTGTTTACATTTAAGAAAATGATCAAAAGGAATTTGTTGAAAAAATATATATGAATTAGCATAATGTGTATTGTATCAATTATTAGTTATGTATTAGTATTAGTATTAGAAAATTAGAAAGAGTTAGTCATTTTGTACTGCTGGTGAAAGATTATTATTGTTTAATCTGATTGTTTGAAAAAAGGGGCAGATATAATAAGATTTATTCTTCTTTCTGCTACCTTTCATTTTTTTACATTGTGTACGTATCATTAATGGGATTGTCTTGTATTGTGTTTCTTTTGTAAAAAAAATGAACAAATTTAATAAACATAAATTTAATAAACATAAACATTTGTTTGAAAAAAGGGGCAGATATAATAAGATTTTTTCTTCCTTCTGCTACCTTTCATTTTTTAAACATTTTGTATGTTATCGTTTATGGGATTGTTTTGTATTGTATTTTAAAAATGAACAATTTTTATAAAATAAAATAAAACAACATTTGCTTAATAAATGCACTTTAATGGTCAAATTGGCTGTATTTCACTGGGGTGGTGCAGCTGGTTTGACAGTTCCAAGCAGCAAGCAGAATGAAGGTGGGAAGGCTATGGCAGGCCAATTGAGTCATTAATAGCTGGTGAACAGTCACAGTCATCCAGGACATGCTAAATTCAAAAACTTTCAAGAAATAAAAAACAATAAAGTATAAAGTAAAGTAATAAATAAATACAGTTCAGTTGTTTTTGTCTTGAACGTTTTTGAATTTGTCATTATAGCCACGTTTACCTAATACATGATACAATGGTAGGCCATACTGCTACTACTACTCTGCTGCTGTCAAGTGGCTGAAAATGGTACTGTTCAATGTTTTTCAGTCAGAATGAATGAAAACGGTCATATCTCAGCCAAAAAATGATTTATAAATATGGGGGGGGGAAATCCATAAATAAGTTGCTTCGGCCTACGTCGCAGAGCATGCAAATTATGCAAAAAAGTGTGAGTTATAGGGCGGAAAATACAGTATTAGTTTATCAATCCGGTCCAAAAAAACTTTATTTGTTCAAACTGAGATTGTTCAATAAGATAATTCCAACAGTTAAAAGTTATTTGTTGATAACATTTTCACAGAACCCCACTTTACAAGATCCAAACTACCCCTTTAATGCTCTTGTACTGATTTATTAATGAACCAAAAATAAATTACTGACTTCACTGTGACAACAATAAAACTTTTACTATGACACATTTATTATCACGTTGATATATTGTTACTCACAAACTTCACACAGGACCTTTTTGCATCTGCCCATTTCCTTTAATGGTCATATTTATAACAAATAGTTTAATTTGATTAAAAGGCCTAAATGATTTTACTTCATCATCTGACACTTTGTTCCTGTTTATGAATGTTACTCCTCCAGCACATCAGGGAGCAACTCCCTCATTTATTTTGTTCTCCCTTGAGAATATGAATTAGAAACTGGGAGAAGGGGAGTCAAAGGTTAGCGGGGGAGAAGACTGATACCATCTGGCAGTGATTATGTCTGAAAGAAGCAGTCGTGTCTTTCTCAGTCTACCTCAAACATGTAGCTGTTGAATATGCTAAGTAGATTAACACTTTTTATTTATTTATTTCATTATACCTAAAAGCTTTTATTGTGATAAACTGCATTCAAGTTTAATTATTTAATTATTTTTATTTAAAATGTTCAGCAGCAAACATTTTTCTCTCTTAAGTACAAATGGTTCATGAACATAAGACTAAAACCTAAATCAGAAGTGCTCAAACTAAAGAGCCTCACATATTGAAAAATATGACCAATCACGCTGATTAGCTGTGATTGCTGTGATTCATGAGATGTGCATACATAAGATCACGCAAGTCATTTAGCCTGAAGCACAAAACTGACCTTTGACTCTTATAATGGGACCCTGCTTCAGGCCTGAGGGTCAAAGGATGCTTCGAGACCCACCTGTGTAGACAAAAGCAGGAAGCTTGTTTTCACAATGACGTGCAACAGCGAAAATGTCTTTTTAATACACGCTTAATGTGTGGGTCTTGCATGTTTACTCCATGTTTACATCATGTGGTGGATATTCTACACCTTAAGTTAAAATAGTATTTGTAGTGAATTAGTACGTAGTATTATTAAACAAAATTCATGTTTAGCTGTTTGCAAAACTATGCGTTCATATTTTTACATGTTGATCAATATGATTTACATTCAAATCTCTATTAAAATGTTTTAAACCAATTTTGGGATGTGGGACAGTACGCTGAATAACACAGACCTACTATTCATGTTCAACTGTTTAAAAACAAAAGGTTAAGATTGTTCAGTGTATAACCAGTGGTTCCCAAGCTTTTCAACTTTTGACCCACAAAATCTGGATGGCAGAAAAACAAGAGCCCAGCATCAATGGCTTGGACACGGTATATACATTTCCTATGAAAGTAGTATTTCTGAAAAATAATGTACAACACCTTGTGAGCCAAATCAGTATATTAAAGCCCTGCATGAAATTTTAGCACTCAGTGTGCATTCAGGATGAACCAATTTCCGCATCAAACTTATCTCAATTTCAGTAAAACTGACAGAGTCACATGCTTGTGTTTGCTAAGGTCAGTTAGCTGTAGTGGACATAATGAATTACCGTAGTATTGCTCCAAAATTTACTGTAGATGAACATCCAATTACAGTAGTCCCTCGTTTATCGCAGGTGTTAGGGACCACGACCACCTGCGATAAGTGGAAAAACTGTGAATTATAATTAGAAGTACAGTAAGCTTTATTTTCTTTATTATCTCAAGTGGTACATGAGATGGAACGAAATTATGTACACAAGTAGTAGTAGTAAGTAGTAAATAGTAGTTTATTTTAGTATTTACTGTAGTAGTAGTAAGTAGTACTTTATTTTAGTATATACACTGTATTAAGGTGTTTTAAATCCTTCCCACACTCTTGCAAAGTTCTAAACTCTAAAACTTACATCATTTTAACAACATACAGTACTGTTTATGTAGCTACAAAATGTTACTTACCAGGCTCAATGGAACACGGGTAGCAGTGGCTAAGTGGTTAGAGCAGTCATCCTCCAATGCAAACGTTGGGGGTTCGAATCCACATTGCCCAAGTGTCCATGGGTAAGACACTGCCCCTCATTGCCTCTGATGTGTGTCCCATCGGTGCATGAATGTGATCTAAAGCACTGATTAGTCTCTTTAGAATGATTTGTTCAATTAGCTTTGTATAGTTTTAGTAGAGTGCTGTATGAATGGGTAAATGAGGGCACAGATTGTAGTGTAAAGCGCTTTGAATATCTGGATAAGATAGAAAGGTGCTATATAAATGCAGTCCATTTACAATTTAACAGGAGCGGCTCGGTCCATGTCGGTCAGACTCTGTTCCGTTTTTGCAGATATACCCTGCAGCAACCCACAATCAATCAATGTTCTAAAACTCGTAATCCGACTAATTATAACAACATACTTATACTAAATTTTACTTACTGGCATGTTCCCGCTCAGAGGTCCTCATCAGCCGGTTGAAAGAGGTAAAAGAAAGTCCCGTTAAGCTTCAGATGGATAACCAGATCATCAGATGCATGTGTCCGCTGGCCAGCCAGTTAAAAGAGGGGGAAAAGTCCCATTAAGCTTCAGATGGACAACCGGATCATCAGCCGCATGTGTTCGCTGACCAGCTGGTTAAAAGTGATTAAAAAAGTGTCTCCTTAAGCTTCAGATAGACAACCAGATCATCAGCTACATGCGTCCGCTGGCCAGCCAGTTAAAAGAGGGAAAAAATTCCCCTTAAGCTTCAGATGGACAACCGGATCATCAGCCGCGCACGTCCACTGGGTAGCCGGTTGAAAGAGATTTTTAAAAAGTCCCGTTAAGCTTCAGATGGATCACTAGATCATCCACCATGTGCATCTGCTAACTGGCCAGTTAAAAGAGGAAAAAAGTCCCTTTAAGGCTCTGTTTACACGGAGCATATTTTGAGTGGAACCGCTCCTTTCTCTCTGCGTCTTTGCTTATCGTTGACACGAGTTCACTGGCCCCCCTCTTTGCATCCGATGCTTTTCTGATACACCGCTCAGGGTGGAGGTTTTTCGCTGACCCCCCGTTGATAATGTAAACATCTCCCGCTGATCTTTTGTATGAACATATGCGCGCAGCACGCACGCGCGGCCGCGGACAGCCGGCATTTCTAACAATGGCGGTGGACTGGACACACAACTTTCTGAACTACAGCTGATGGAATATATTTTGAGTCTCATATTTAATTAATCTACACCTTAATTACCTGCATCTGTGTTGGAAGAGACAGCTGGATCCAGTTGTCGCTGTTAACGAGGCAGGCGGATATTACACACGTCAAGCTGCACTATAACATACTAAATGTGCTATATAATAACAGTTTAACAATAATAAACAGTATTTATGTTAGCGTTGGAGATATATAAATTTATCTTAGCTAAATTAATCTATCTGGACTCATTACGTCATGCCTAACATGTTTCATGTTGAAAATGAAGACACCAGGTTGATTTTTATTATTCAACACAACAAACTGTACATCACAAACACTGAGAATGAAATTGAACACTTTTAAAAACACGTTAACTGAACTTTAATGAACTGGACTCTGTTGTTTTCATCCTGGTGGACACTGGACCCACATCCGAACCGGTCCGCTTCGTGGAACGATAGCTTCGACCTCGCAGGAAAAAATAAATAAATAAAACCTCAGTTGGTTGTTCTGTGATCGAAGTAAACACAAGGAAACATTATTAAGAACATTGTTTACCTTGTAGCACTGCTGGAAATCAGCTGATTCTCACGGACTAAAGTCTGACATCGTCACTCGGTTCTGGTCCGCTCAGCAACTGGTGTGCAGCTTGTTAGATGGAGCGGGTCCCGCTTGGTGTCAAATCTGTCAACTCCTAACCAAAATCCAGCTTGAATTTGTTGTTAACTTGTTGACAACAACTTGTTGTTAGCAGAACTTTTAGCCAGAGAGGAAAACAGACTCACGTAGCACGCATGTGCAGTAGTGAAGGTCAAAAAATTCACAGTGCCATCTAATGGCCCGGCTTGGTAACTACAGTGAATTCATGAGAGCGGGGTGGAGTCATAGCCACAGAATTTGCCCGTGTCAACGCAAAACTTTTCATCTAATTAACATACCCCAAACCTCCGTTTCCCCCCAACGTGTCCGTGTAAACAGGGCCTAAGCTTCAGATGGACAACTGAATCATCAGCCGCGCGGGTCCACTGGGCAGCCGGTTGAAAGAGATTTTTAAAAAGTCCCGTTAAGCTTCAGATGGACCACTAGATCATCTGCCATGTGCATCTGCTAACTGGCCAGTTAAAAGAGGAAAAAAGTCCCATTAAGCCTCAGATAGACAACCAGATCATAATGCGTCTGCTGGCCAGCCAGTTAAAAGAGGGGAAAAGTCCCCATAAGCTTCATATGGACAACCAAATCATCAGCCGCGCACGTCCACTGGCCAGCCGGTTGAAAGAGATTAAGAAAAAAGTCCTGTTAAGCTTCAAATGGACAACTAGATCATCCGCCATGCGCATCTGCTAACTGGCCAGTTAAAAGAGGAAAAACGTCCCTTTCAGCTTCATATGGACAACTGAATCATCAGCCATGCGGGTCCACTGGGCAGCCGTTTGAAAGAGATTTTTAAAAAGTCCCGTTAAGCTTCAGATGGACCACTAGATCATCTGCCATGTGCATCTGCTAACTGGCCAGTTAAAAGAGGAAAAAAGTCCCATTAAGCCTCAGATAGACAACCAGATCATAATGCGTCTGCTGGCCAGCCAGTTAAAAGAGGGGAAAAGTCCCCATAAGCTTCATATGGACAACCAAATCATCAGCCGCGCACGTCCACTGGCCAGCCGGTTGAAAGAGATTAAGAAAAAAGTCCTGTTAAGCTTCAAATGGACAACTAGATCATCCGCCATGCGCATCTGCTAACTGGCCAGTTAAAAGAGGAAAAACGTCCCTTTCAGCTTCATATGGACAACTGAATCATCAGCCATGCGGGTCCACTGGGCAGCCGGTTGAAAGAGATTTAAAAAAAGTCCCGTTAAGCTTCAGATGGACCACTAGATCATCCGCCATGTGCATCTGCTAACTGGCCAGTTAAAAGAGGAAAAAGGTCCCATTAAGCTTCAGATGGACAACCGGATCATCAGCCGCATGCATCCGCTGACCAGCTGGTTGGAAGTGATTAAAAAAAATGTCTCCTTAAGCATCAGATAGACAACCAGATCATAAATCTACATGCGTCCACTGGCCAGCCAGTTAAAAGAGGGGGAAAAGTCCCCTTAAGCTTCAGATGGACAACTGGATCATCAGCCGCGCGCGTCCACTGGCCAGCCGGTTGAAAGAGATTTAAAAAAGTCCTGTTAAGCTTCAAATGGACAACTAGATCATCCGCCATGCGCATCTGCTAACTGGCCAGTTAAAAGAGGAAAAAAGTCCCTTTCAGCTTCAGATGGATCATCGGCCACATGCATCCCACTTAGGGCTCGTTGTTAGCCAGTTGAAACAGTTTTTTAAAAGTCCTGTTAAGTTCCCGATGGATCACCGGATCATCGGCCACATGCATCCTGCTCAAGACTTGTCATGGGCCAGTTGAAAGAGATTAAAAAAGGCCTGATGAGCTCCTGATGGGTGGGCGTCAGACCTTGGGCCACGTGTGTTTGCTCTGAGGTCCACATGGGTGGGCTACCAGCTCTTAAGATTTACAGATGGGTCTGGAAGTCTGGTTCTGCACCGATCAGATCAAAACGTTACTGTACCTCTGTTTTTTCCAGCACAAGGAAACAAGGCTTTTGGGAGTAATAAGATTAGCAAAATACATAGTGTATTTAGCAATCATTTATAAGTTTAACTGAAGGACTAGAGTCCCATAATGTTTCAGAATTCATAGTGTGGTCCTAATCTCAGTTTTGCTAACTACTGTTTGATTTCCAGTCATACACATATGGTAAATGTGAGTTTAAGACAGTGGTGTAGAAAGTACTCAAACACTGTACTTAAGTAAAGTGCAGATACATGAAAAATATACTCAAGTACAGTAACGAAGTACTTGTACTTCGAGACATCCCACCACTGGTTTTAAGAGTAGAAAGACCAGCAACCATTCAGTTGGTTGCACTGAGCGGTGTTTCCTGCAGCCAACATCAAAGCAGAGGAAATGGGCATTGGGCATTGTGTGGGCTTTTACTTAATGCTTTGGGACTCGAGTAATTAAGTGCAGGCTCTGTAACTTTATAGCTCTGCAATCATTTTGTTGAGTGGGTCTCTGACAAATTTGTAGAGATTATTGTGTAGATTAAGATTAATTGAAATTTAGGAACAGTTCAAACGAAGACTCTTTTGAGCAACGTCAAACAAGACAGAAGAAAATAGAGCAAATACTGTACACACACACATAAAGATATACATGGATATATTTGAGCTGAACGTATGAAAAAAGTGGGAAAATATATTTCATTGTCCTAAAAGTGTTTGGAGAAAAATTGTAGCTTTGTAAAAAATACAGTTTCACTTTACAAAGATTTAACAACAAAAGGGCCAAGAAACAGGATTCCCGAAAACCATGAGTGGACATCATCATCATCACTGTCAACATTATTTCCTGAGCTTGTTTACACAAAATGTTCCAGGAAAATACATGGCTGCTGTGAGTAAGAAACGTTAAAGACCATGACAAATGTCAGATATTAGTTTAGAGTTCATATGTGGCTGTGCCAAAATAAGCTGCAGTGAAACAGCCCATTTCATTAGCCACCCAACTAAAGTTAATTCAGTATATAAGCTCATTGTTGTTGCAGCACAGCCAAAAACTTTATGTCAACAAGTTCAAAATGTGACTTGTTTGGGAAAAAAGACTGATGATAATCATTTGAGAAGACTAAGTAATATTTGCTGTGGTTTTCTATACATAGACTATATTTGAGGGAAAGTCCCTGCATCTTAAGCTATATGTTGACGTTACTTTTTACTGTACATTTTCATTTTATTTTTAACTTACCTATTTTTACATTGCTGCTTCGTTTGTGCTGTCAGTCAGTGGGAATTGTTTTTATAAATAAAATAAAAATACTACAGTAAGTACCGGTAACTACATTTTAAGTTGTGAGCTTCCAGTGTTTTCTCCTCTGCAGTTCTGTGGGTGACAGGCAGGTTGAACGAGCAGCAGCTGGGACCAGTCTGGCTGACGAGCTCCAGGAATATTTAAGCCTACCTAAGTGTTCCTTCTGATGCTGGAACATTACTGACCGGTACAGTAACCTTTTGTGTCTCTAATGTGTGCATTTTGACTTATCAGTTTTACTTTGTATCCAACTAGTTGCTGTTTTCTCGAGAACCAAACCCCGGACCTACCTGAGTATTTTCCGAGTTCTAAAGCTGTATTGTACAAAAGGAACCTGTTGCCATCTGCCTGTCTTCCACTCACCTGCACATCCCTATATCCTCTACCTATCTGAAATCCTCACTCTCTATGTCGACAAACCTGAAGAAAACTTTAAGGAAAATCTCTCAAAGTTATTTGGATCCACATTTACTACTTTAATACTGTACTTGTTATCCAGTATTATCGACTCTGACTAGAATGGCCACACTGACAGGAGCTCCACTTTTTGTTCCTGTTGTTCTTGTTTTAACTTTTTTGTCCCTACACTGTACACCTGTGCTATGGGTATGAGTGTGATGCACTTTTGGAGTTTTGCGTGTCTCTGCCTTTCCATCGTGCCATCATGGTTCAGTTCCCGGCCCCATTCCAGCCTCGTGCTCAGGCTCCGGTCTGTCGTGGTGGACGTCTCCATATCTCCATCTTCCTACATGGAGCAAACTCTACGGCAGTGGTCCCCAACCACCGGGCCGCAGACCGGTACCAGGCCGTGGGTCAATTTGTACCGGGCCACACAGAAAACACCCCAAAACAAACAAACAAATAAAAAAATGTATTTTGAAAAATCACTGGATTCTCTACCACATTTGTCAATGACTCTCTCTTGACGCAGGTCAACATACACAAGCAATAAGTTTGAGTTTCTGTTAGACGCATGCACAGATTGGTTCTACATTGCCCGTTCGGGCGGAGTAATTTAGCTGCGTGGTCCGGAGCAGACAGGAGGAGGCGATGTCTGCGCATTTGAAGGATTACACTGCATATTTTTCAACCTGCCTGACAAAGATCGACTGTAAAACTGTTAACTAACTGAAACTATAATTTTAAACAAAGCTTCCTAATATCACATCAGAGCACGTTTTGTCTTGAACTTTTTTGAATTCACATCAGAGCTGTGCCTTCACATTTCTGCTTCTTCTCTTTAAAAAAAATCTCTGCCCCTAAAAGTTCAGCCATGGGCAATTTGGTTAAAAAACACAAATATATTTAAAGTTTTGTAATATGCATAAGTTCCTGCGCTTTTGTGTACTGGTGTGTGAATCACTGCAGAGCAGGGAGGAGGATAATGAGGTACAGCTGACCCCGGTGTGAGATATACTAATTAAATGAGAAATGATCCTGCACTTAATACACTTATAAATCACACATAAAGTGATTAAAAGTAAAATTGAAATACAGGTGCTGGTCATAAAATCAGAATATTGTGGAAAACTTGATTTATTTCAATAATTCCATTCAAAAAGTGAAACTTGTATACAGTATTAATTTGTTTCAATCCTTTGTTTCATGTTAATCTACTGTAATAAACCTTTGTAAAATACACCAGAATGCAGAAAATGGCATCTACTTTATCCAAATTTCTCTGGGGTAGGACCGTCAATGAAAATATAGTCTGACATTAAACTGGTCCATGGCGCAATGAAGGTTGGGGACCACTGCTCTATGGGACAGTTCCGTTCCACAGGGAAAGCTTGGATGTTCTATGTCTGAAAGACCCAGTTCTGGAGGGTAGTCTGGGAGGGTAGTTGCCATGGCCGTTATTATCAACATGCTACTGGCGGGACCTGCTAACAAGACCTG
This sequence comes from Garcialebias charrua, assembly GCA_038048925.1. Taxonomy (NCBI): domain Eukaryota; kingdom Metazoa; phylum Chordata; class Actinopteri; order Cyprinodontiformes; family Rivulidae; genus Garcialebias; species Garcialebias charrua. Next base: position 14,811 of record JBBPBX010049045.1, read on the forward strand.
CTAACGCTTATAGGATATATGAGGGAGGTCAATATTAAACTGACCTCTTTACTTATCTTAATTACTTATTTATTCAGATTGAATAGTCATTTCACGGATTCTTTTCTTTTTCAGTTTACCCAATATTTATGTGATCAGTTATGATGGACAAATACCATAAAGCCATTAAGTGACAGAGACGTTGATTTTAGTTTGGTATGCCAGGAGACACTACCATTTATTTAAAATAAATCAACTAAAATTAACACCATTACACTTGATTGAAAGATTTTCACTTTCTTGCAATTTAACACGTCAGCACATTTAAATTACAACATAACAGACATAAGTACGGATGTCAATATACTTAGTCTGTGGCTCTTAGCTTAATATAGTTTCCAGCTTAGAATTTGAGAGAGGGAGAGGTTGAAGAATGAGGAAGAAAGGGACGTTTAGAGGAGTTATCTATTTTGAGTGTAACCAGAATTGACATTTCTCCATACGAGAACCAGCCCGACTCCACAGCACGATCCAGAAACATCAGCACTCTGTACCTTTGGACGTTCGTCTCGGTGGATAGAGTTGTAGAAGCAGTCTTGGACTCACTGGTCATCTGTCCGTGAAGTCCAGTTGTACCTTGGCGTGTTTATGGATTTGCGTGTCGTGACACCTGCCTTCTTCGTCAAAGACAGTGCATGTCCTGGTCAGTTTTCAAAATAAAGCGTTCCTCAAGAGAGTTCATTAAGAACTTGGAGCTTTCCAGCTCTTGAAGATGACTTATAACTTGGCATGTTATAAGTCTTTAACTGAATGACGCGTCCTTAGCGTGTGACTGGCGTTCATTCAGCTCTTTGGGGAACCTCATGGCATTGATGTCCTTAGCAAACTCTGAACGTTCACGGAAGCAAACGTTTTTTCTAGAAGTGTTGAGACCAGAAAACCATTTCCTCATTGGTCCGTGGACCAAGAGGAGTGGGAAAACGTGAAGTGAAGACTCAAGGTTGCCAGCAAGTCTGCTTAGATAAACAAAGGAATGTTTTGGGAAAGTGTCTGAAAGTGAAGAGACATTTCGACGCTTAGTTCGAGATTTAGCTGAACTCAACCAAAACTACTTCTGAGCAAGTCAGTTTGCCATATTTTCTGAACTCTGACATCGTTAGACACCTTCATTTGCAGAAGTGACACAGTAATGTTTCACTTTTCAGAATAACACAGCATATAACACATATCATGAAAATGACAAAAAGTTATTCTTTTGATTACATTAGAATAAAATTAAAGAAGTCAATAGTCTCTTTCGGTGACTATGTTCTCAGATTACAACTAATGGAATAATTTGTAATAAATGTCTGTTCACTGAAAGGTCAGTAAAGGTCATCACTGGAACAGTTCAAAAAACGTATCATAGCGGACACTGTCATGCCCACTACACGCTGATAACAGTACCATGGTGCTATGGGACCATGAAGAACCCATTAGCCAAGAGAACCTCACTACCAACAGAACCACTGTGCTAAAAGCACCATGCTGCCATAGAGTCAGAGAGAGTCAGAGAGAGTCAGAGAGTCTTTATTGTCATTTGTACCGCATGTGGTACATGTGATAAAAACGAGATTATGTACACGGGGTCTTTCTCACTTTTGGCACCTTGTTTTTGTATTCTTCTTGCATGCTTTGGTATTTAAATTTTTTTTAATTGAGTCTCGATAGTTCTGCTCGTCCTGAGCATTTCAATGCGTTGTTGACCTTGTGTCGATTTGCATATGACTATACACCAAACCTACCTGGAAAATGTACTTACCTGTGATCCTTCCCTTCTCAGAACCTACCCAGTGTCCCCTGAACATGTCATCCTATCACATGTTCAGTTACCTTTGTATGCTGAGTTTGTGTCCTGTTCTTCTCAGTCTCTTGCTTTGGTGTTAAAACCTTGTGATCCTGATATAAGTACCCTGATGCATGCTCAATAATCCAGGTAGAAAAATCTAAAAAAGCTAAGTCTGGTCCTCTGGACATTCAAAAAACAAAACAAAACAAAGCAAAAAAAATGGTAGAAACGTTTCGTCTTTCGTCCGAAAGACTTCCTCAGTCTGAGCTGCTGTATGCAGCTCAGTCTTATAAATAGCACCCTCCCACAGTGGATCAACCATAGTTGCCAAGTCCGCTTATTTCAAGCGGCATTGGGCTTGTTTTTTCCTGGAGTCGCTTTTAAATTCGGTGAGCCGCTTGTGGCGGTTTTTTGTGCTTACCATGGGTGTTGCGTCGCTTATTTGGGCTTGTTTTGTGAAATGTACTCCTGAAGTTATTTTAAAGGTATTTTTGATGTTTCTCTGCACGCTTAATAAATATGCTGGTTTGGTGCTGATGTAGCTTTATTGTTTAAACTGCACAATACACTTATCAGACGGCACGATCCTGCATTACTCCGTTCTCTGCACTTTCTATCTTCACACACACACTGAACCCGCGTGCCTACGTCACGCTCTCTCTCGCGGTGCGTTCACTGACACTCTGTAATATACATGCACGAACACTGCTGTATACATTTTTGAACTTTGCATATAGTGACACCACATATATATCTTGTATCATTCAACTATGTTCGTTTTTAGCAAACAAAATGATAAATTAATGAAAATTACTTTCAAAGTGAGTTTAAAATTAAAAACCGTGTATCTTCACGGGACATCCGACTACACGCGAATGCAACATTGTTCTTTATTCTTTGTCTCTGTTCTTTATTCTTTGTCTAGACAAGACAACGCTAATGTGAGCTCTAAGTGGGGTAAATATGGAAAAAAATATAATAAAGATTGGGAGAAAGAGCGTGGATCCGACAACAGATGGGAGAAAAATGCAAAATGTATTTTTATTTTTTAGACTGAATACGTTCTTTTATGTATAATTTTGCTAGATATATGTAATGCCATAATAAATATGTTTATACTGTTTAAAACTGCCTTTTTTTACACAATGGGATGGGTTGCCAGCTGGGCTTTTTTTGGGCTTTTTTTGAAAGAGCGAGCCGCTTGTTTGTGCTTGTTTTGAAGGAGCTGATCGCTTCTTTCGGTCTGGAGATCTGGCAACCCTGATCAACCAGTTGGCTGATGACAGCCGAAACCAGCTGCTCACATGATCAAGGAGGACCATCAGCCTAACAATGGATCGTTAGCACCCTGATGGTTGTTTGCTATTCACAGAGGGCTGAGTGATACTAGCAATAACAGCATTGTAAGAGGGGGACAGTTGAACCCGGAGGCCTCCACCCCTGTTTAATGATGGACGGTTTCTTTTCACAAAGATGGCCTCCTTTACTCCTCTCAAACCATCGTTCCTCTCTATCAAGGATGTGAACATCTTCATCCCTGAAAGAGTGACCGCTGGCCTGGAGATGAGTGTAGACCGCAGAGTCCTGACCTGATGATGTTGATCTTCTGTGCTGGGCCATCCTTTTGGCCAGTGGCTGTTTAGTTTCCCCGATATAAGACTGATCACAGCCCTCCTGACACTGAACAGCATACACAATATTACTCTGTTTGTGCCAGGGGACTGGATCTTTGGGATGAACCAGTCTTTGCCGTAATGTATTTTGGGGTTTAAAAGCCACTGGGACGTTGTGTTTAGAGAATAAACGTCTCAATGTCTCTGAAACTCCCACAACATGACCACTGGTCTGGGTCTGGGTTCCTTCTTTTCACCTGATGGCTGCTGGAGTCCTGTTTGGGTTTCTTCTCTGCTTTCAGGAAGGCCCAGTTAGGATATCCACATTTCTCTAGAGCCTGTTTTGTGTGTGATTTCTCCTTCTGTCTGGCTCCTGAGTTAGTGGGGACGCTGTCTGCTCTGTGGTACAGAGTCCTGATGACTCCTAACTTGTGCTCCAGAGGGTGATGGGAGTCAAACTGTAAATACTGGTCTGTGTGTGGGTTTGCGGTACACCTCAGTTTGCAAATTTCCTCTATCAGAAACTGAGACCTCACAGTCCAAGAAAGCCAACCTGCCATTTTTACATCTTCTCGTGTGAACTTGATATATTTATCCACAGAGTTGATGTGATCAGTGAAATGTTGGACTTCCTGAGATTTAATTTTAACCCAGGTGTCGTCAACATACCTGAACCAATGACTTGGTGGTCTCCCTGAAATGGACGTCAATACTCTCTTTTCTACCTCCTCCATGTACAGGTTTGCAACAATAGGATAAACGTTGGTTACGTACTGTAACCTTAGATTCTATGAGTGTAAGCTGAGCCCTTTAAAAGCTTCGCTTTGTTGGGTTTATCCCTCGCGCTTCGCGCCAACATTGAAGACTTGTAGTCCACGCCCACCTGCTGTGGGCCCGCCCTGAGGTCCAGTATAAATTGCCCCTGGACCGTTATTCTGTTCCCAAGACAATACTTTTTTCTTCTGTCATATAAGAACCAGGGAGGCCCCCGTTTTAAAGGGCTCAGCTTACACTCATAGAATCTAAGGTTACAGTACGTAACCAACGTTCTATTTCGTGTAAGCATTCGCCCTTTAAAAGCTTCGCTTTGTTGGGTTAAGGCGGAGCAAGATGTAGTCCATGCCTCACTGGGTCTGATAGAACCAACATACCTTGACACCCGTCAACACCTCAACAGCAATGATGCACCAAGGTGCATAATAACAGGCGAGCAACCTTAAGACCTCGACTGGCTGAATTAGATTTATTCAGAACAGACCAGGATATACTCAAGTTTAACCTGATTGAAGGAAGTTTTAACCAAAACAATTACCCTTCAATAAAGACAGAGGCAAACTGTGTCAATTCATCAATATTTATTGATGTTTGAAAAAGGAACAATTACTCCGCCATGGTCCTAAGAACAGGATGCGTCAGAGAGGAACTGGAAACATCCTGTAGATAGAAACGTACAAAAGGGGTAGATGATGACCACGATGCGGCTGTACAAATATCCTGTACAGAAAGGCCCTTGCTAAGGGCTGCCGAAGCCGCCATCGCTCTGGTGGAGTGACCTTTAATACCATCAGGAGGCTGAAGGCCGGAGGAGGTGTAGGCCTGCGAGATGGCCTCACACAACCAGTGTGACAGCCTCTGAGAGGTCAGAGGTTGACCCCGAGATTGTTTCCTGAAATGTACAAACAATCTCTCAGATTTACGCACCTCTGCTGTGCGAGCCACATAACATTTAAGTGCTCTGACTGGGCAGAGCAGATGCAGCCGTTTCTCCTCTTCATTACCATGAGGAGGGAGACAGAAACCGTCAAGAGTGATGATACGGGACCTAAAAGCAGTTGTTATGATTTTAGGGATGAAAGCAGGATTGGGTCGAAGCTCAGCTGAGCTTCCATCTCCTTGAATCTTTAAAAGGGAAGGAGAAACCGACAGGCCTGCCATATCACTTACTCTTTTCGCTGACGTTAACGCCAACAGCAGTGCTGTTTTAAAAGACAAAAATTTCAGAGAAATTTCGTCAATCGGTTCAAAAGGTTCCTTAATTAATGCACTCAGTACAGTAATTAGGTCCCACTGAGGGGCCAGTGAACGAGAGACTGGCCTCAAGCGACGTGCACCCTTCAGAAAACGTTTCATCAGGAGATGACTAAACACTGTCCTGTCATTAAAACCTTCATGACAAGATGAGATAGCAGCCGCATAGATTTTTATCGTACTAAAAGCCAGATTCCTGTCCAGCAGCAGCTGTAGGAAGGACAAGATGGAGCCTAGAGAGCATGAAGAAGGATCCACGCTTCTATCCAGGCACCATTTCTGAAAAGCAGACCATTTTGACGCATAAACAGTCGTTGTAGACTGGGCGCGTGATCCTTGGATAGTTTTTATAACGTCTTCAGAAAACCCCAGATTTTCTAAGCGATTACGTTCAGTAACCAGGCCAGCAGATGTTGACCTACCACAGGGAAACTCTTTATTGCTCCTCCTGCCTGTAGGAGAGCGTCGTCTCTCATGGGAAGCCTCCATGATCTCATCGTCAGCTGTTGCAGCAGCGGAAACCATGGTGCGTTCAGGCGCTCTGGAGCGATCAGGATCATTGACAACTTTTCCTCTCTCACTCTCTCCAGGACCGCTGGTAGCAGTGAGGTTGGAGGAAAAGCATAAATCAGAGTTTTTGGCCACGGTCTGTGGGCAAAAGCGTCCACTCCCAGTGGGGGAGCGTCCAGGGGACTTAAGGAGAAGAACAGGGGACACTGAGCGCTCTCGCGAGACGCCATCAGGTCCACTTCCGCTCTGCCGAATCTGCTCCAAATCTGAGATATTATTTCGGGGTGCAGAGCCCAATTTCTGTCTAGCGGTCCCCCGCGGGACATAATATCTGCTCCTTTGTTTTGCAAGCCTGGGGATGTAAGCTGCTTTCAGCGATTTTAGGTGAGCGCGAGCCCAAATGAGCAGCTCTCTGGCTGCGTCCAGCAGCTGGAGTGATCCGACTCCACCCTGGCGATTTATGTACGCTGCCGTGGCTCTGTTGTCTGTGTGAACTAACACGTTCTGATTAGGGGTTGAACGAGTACATAATTTTTAACCTCGACATTAACATAAAAAAACTCGAACGACGCTCGAGTAGCCGATGACGTCACAGTGTCTTATGATGCAAAATAAATAAATAAATATAAATGCATAAAAACCGTCTTTACAAAAAGAAAAAAAAGACCAACAAAACATTGGGAGCATTTATTATGCTCCTATCATTTATCATACTGCAGATAAGTCACAGGAAAAACAAAACTATTAGTTATTATTATTAATATTAAAAGTGAAAGTATACCGTGCGGCGCTGAAACCGAAACTGAAAAACAAATGGGGCAACACCGCACCACAGCCTGAAGTGCTGTGCAATTTAGGTTTACTTTTAGAGATTAATGTGTTTATAGGTTTTTTTAATAGGTCTAGAGAGATTAATATGTTGCTTTTGTTTGTGAAACGAGAGAGGAAGCTGCCGTGTTATATATGTGGCCTGCAATGCAACACCGCCACCTGCTGCCAGTCACAATCTACGGTGGTCAGAGAACAGAAAATCAACAGGAAATAGCGCATTTTATAAATTAAAAACTGTTTTACCTTTTTGACAAGACTGCCTGCTCCATTTACATCCGTGCGCACAAAGGAATCCATTTTGTGGCGTCTACTAAAAGCTAAAAGCTACCTCGCGCGCTGTGAAATGTGACGTGATGACGTCACTACGGGTACTCGAGGTGGACAAAAAAGTGTATTAGTATATTAGTGATATTAGTATATTAGTGTATTAGTATATTAGTATATTAGTGTATTAGTATATTAGTATACAGTATTAGTGTATTAGTATATTAGTGTATTAGTATTTTAGTGTACAGTATAGTGTATTAGTATACAGGCTGCCATGATTTCTAAGTATCAGTAATGTCAGAGAAAGTCAGCTGACCTCTACCTGCAGGTGTGTTTCAGTTTAATTAAAAATACTTCATGTTCATGATGTTTTGAAGCAGTCGGTCCAGAAAAGGATCTTGTTGTAAACGATTAGACGTAGAAAACTCCTTTACCCAAAACGGTCCAGTAGTTGTAGATGATCAATTCAATCAGAGCGTGTGCTCATTGTTAAAGACCCTGTCTCCAATCACCCCAACAGTCACGTTACATAGAAAAAATAAAATACATAAAATAAAAATAAAAAGTTACATTGAGAAAATAAAATAAAAATAAAGTGTTACGTTGAAAAAATAAAATAAAAATAAAGTGTTACGTTGAAAAAATAAAATTAATAAAATTAAAATAAAATGTTACGTTGAAAAAATAAAATAAAAATAAAAAGTTAAGTTGAAAAAATAAGAATAAAAAAGCTGTTATCTAGAAATGCACCTGTGACTAGTACCATCCCCCCACCTGCCGTCATACACCTGCTGATATAAAACTCTAGCCGTTTTCGCATTGGCCAGCCCTCTCCCAGCTTCTAACCCGGGTTCGGCGTATTCGCATTTACCTTTTCCGTCCGGGATCCACCCTTGTTCTGGAACCATCTTCATCGTGGTTCTATCGGGCCGAGCCCCACGGACCCAGTTTCACGTCATGTACTGCTCACATTTGATTCGTTGTTTGCAGCAGGGGCGGGACTCATTCAAACAACCTCAGCGCGAGGGTTGAATTTCATTCAAATTTAACTACAGAAACGAGAAACCCCTAAAACAATTGTTAGCTGAATTAGTTTTTCTGAGTTAAATTTTTGTTAATAACTGATCACAAATCAGCTTATGTTACAACGTAAATAACAACGAAGCGCGGACCCATTTCCGCCTTTCAGCGCGACTTGAATGTCATTAAACAATAACTAAAACAATAACTAATATTGTCTAACTGTTGCGCGCAGCCAGGGTTTTAAAATATAACTAATAATCTCTAACTTCTACGTGCAGCTAAAATGTTAAGAGGAGTGATTCCTATATGGGTAAGGTGGACACCTGAAAATCCAGTCCGCTGTATAGCTCAAAGCGTTAATGCACTGTCGTTTTGACCCGGCGAAGCGGGTTCGCTTCCCGCCTGGTACAAAGTTATTTTACTTTTTTTTTCTTTATTCACATTTTCTTTTAAATAAAAAGGAGTTTGTTTGGTTAACAAACTCCTTTTTATTTACTCCAATAAAAAAAAAAAAAGTAAAATAACTTTGTCCCAGGCGGGAAGCGAACCCGCTTCGCCGGGTCAAAACGACAGTGCATTAACTCTTTGAGCTATACGAGCGGACTGGATTTTCAGGTGTCCACCTTACCCATATAGGAATCACTCCTCTTAACATTTTAGCTGCACGTAGAAGTTAGAGATTATTAGTTATATTTTAAAACCCTGGCTGCGCGCAACAGTTAGACAATATTAGTTATTGTTTAATGACATTCAGGTCGCGCGGAAAGGCGGAAATGGGTGTGCGCTTCGTGTTATTTACGTTGTAACATAAGCTGATTTGTGATCAGTTATTAACAAAAATTTAACTCAGAAACACTAATATATATATATCCAGCTAACAATTTTTTTTTTGCCGAGTCTCCTCTCTTAAAACACGAACACTCCACCCACGTGAAGAGAGCACCCCACCCACTTCCAGAGAACTGCCCACCCACTTCAAGGCGGCTCTGCGGCAAATGCGTAATGAACGCGGGTGGCCCAGAGACACCCAGGGGAGCCCCGGGCCATTGAGGGCTGGCCAATGCGAAAACGGCTTCTGAGACACACGTCATGAGAGCTGCTGCATTGTATCAGTTTATGGACCTTCCTGGTGGAGTCCTCCCACACACCAGAAACATGTTAGACTGATGGTAACTCTGGATTGTCCTTAGGTGAGAGAGTGAATAGTTGTTTGTCTCATGTGTCCCTGTGATGGACTGGAGACATGTCTCCCCGCCTCTCACACAGTGATGACTGGACATGGAAACCGGTGACGCAACGCCACCCGAACAAGGAAGAAGTGGATAAAAGATGATGGAAGGATGGAGACTGGCCCCAGGTGAGAGTGAGACAGTGAATAGTTGTTTGTCCAGGATTGGACATGTCCAGAGGAGGGACAGTGGTTTGGACATGTCCAGAGGAGGGACAGTGGTTTGGACATGTCCAGAGGAGGGACAGTGGTTTGGACATGTCCAGAGGAAGGACAGTGTTTGGACATGTCCAGAGGAGGGACAGTGGTTTGGACATGTCCAGAGGAGGGACAGTGGTTTGGACATGTCCAGAGAAGGGACAGTGGTTTGGACATGTCCAGAGAAGGGACAGTGGTTTGGACATGTCCAGAGGAGGGACAGTGGTTTGGACATGTCCAGAGAGGGACAGTGGTTTGGACATGTCCAGAGGAGGGACAGTGGTTTGGACATGTCCAGAGGAGGGACAGTGGTTTGGACATGTCCAGAGGAGGGACAGTGGTTTGGACATGTCCAGAGGAGGGACAGTGGTTTGGACATGTCCAGAGGGACAGTGGTTTGGACATGTCCAGAGGAGGGACAGTGGTTTGGACATGTCCAGAGAGGGACAGTGGTTTGGACATGTCCAGAGGAGGGACAGTGGTTTGGACATGTCCAGAGGAGGGACAGTGGTTTGGACATGTCCAGAGGAGGGACAGTGGTTTGGACATGTCCAGAGGAGGGACAGTGGTTTGGACATGTCCAGAGGAGGGACAGTGGTTTGGACATGTCCAGAGGAGGGACAGTGGTTTGGACATGTCCAGAGGAGGGACAGTGGTTTGGACATGTCCAGAGGAGGGACAGTGGTTTGGACATGTCCAGAGGAGGGACAGTGGTTTGGACATGTCCAGAGGAAGGACAGTGGTTTGGACATGTCCAGAGGAGGGACAGTGGTTTGGACATGTCCAGAGGAGGACAGTGGTTTGGACATGTCCAGAGGAGGACAGTGGTTTGGACATGTCCAGAGGAGGGACAGTGGTTTGGACATGTCCAGAGGAGGGACAGTGGTTTGGACATGTCCAGAGGAGGGACAGTGGTTTGGACATGTCCAGAGGAGGGACAGTGGTTTGGACATGTCCAGAGGAAGGACAGTGGTTTGGACATGTCCAGAGGAGGGACAGTGGTTTGGACATGTCCAGAGGAGGGACAGTGGTTTGGACATGTCCAGAGGAGGGACAGTGGTTTGGACATGTCCAGAGGAGGGACAGTGGTTTGGACATGTCCAGAGGAGGGACAGTGGTTTGGACATGTCCAGAGGAGGGACAGTGGTTTGGACATGTCCAGAGGAGGACAGTGGTTTGGACATGTCCAGAGGAAGGACA
>JBBPBX010049046.1:0-14336 GCA_038048925.1 Garcialebias charrua
AGTCTCACCTCCGGCTACCACCCGTAGTCCAACGGTCAGGCGGAACGGTGCAACCAGGAGCTTGAAGCCACCCTTCGATGTCTCGTCGAGGGCAATCCCTCTGCTTGGAGTCAACATCTGGTTTGGGTGGAGTACGCTCACAACGCCCATACGTCTGCCGCCACAGGTATGACACCTTTTGAAGCGTCGCTGGGATATTTGCCTCCTTTGTTCCTCAGCCAGGAGTCGGACATAGCAGTGCCGTCAGTGCAGCACCATTTCAGACAATGTCGGCGTATCTGGCGCTAGGCTAAGGCGGCACTCCTCTGCACGGCCGCCCAGAATAAGAGGTTTGCGGACCACCACCGATCTTCTGCGCCCTCCTATCAGGTGGGTCAGAGGGTTTGGCTTTCCACTAGGAACATCACCCTGAAGGACACCCCAAGAAAGTTGGCACCTCGTTTCATCGGACCTTTCCCTGTTGTCCGGGTCATCAACCCCTCTGCGGTGCGTCTTCGGCTGCCAGCTTCCATGAGGGTTCATCCGACGTTTCACGTGTCCCAGGTCAAGCCTGTTTCCGTGAGTCCTTTGTGTCCGCCTGCCGACCTTCCGCCGTCTCCTCGTCTCATCGACAACCATCGAGCCTTCACCGTTCGTGCCATTCTGGATGTGCGCCGTCGTGGGAGAGGTTTTCAGTATCTTGTGGACTGGGAGGGTTACGGCCCTGAGGAGCAGTCGTGGATCCCTCGCTCTTTTATCCTGGACCCCAGTCTGATCACCGCCTTCTTCAGGGCTCACCCAGAGAAGCGCGTCGGGGCTCCTGGAGGCGCCCCTTGAGGGGGGTACTGTAAGAGTGGCACCTGCTGCAGCCCCAAGATGGCCGCCAATCATCCACAGCTGACGGTCATCCACCTGACGAGTTCCACCTCTACTTAAGGCTGCAGTCGGGTTCTACTCTTCGCTGAAGCATTTTATGCCACACATGGTATTTATGCTTCTAGCCAGTTTGTGAGTACATTTGAGAGAAACTTACCCTGTGCTTGTTGTGTTCTCAGCCCTCGGATTCTCCTGGTTCCAGCTCTCTGCTCGTCGTGCTTTGCCCTCCAGCCACTTGCCTGCCTCACTCGCCCTCTGGGACTCCATCTCAAGGACTTTAGGACACTCTGGAATCATCCTCCTCTTTTCATCCGTAAGGAAACAATAAACAAACAAAAGCAATTACCCTGGAAGAACTTTCTGATCAAACCCATCTGACTGTCCTCTTTTCATCTTCCAGGAAATCCAGAGGACCCTTGCACATTTGTAAATAGATATTCCCCACTGTAAATAAATAAACACTGTTACTTTTGCACCTTTTTGTCTTGTGTCGTTCTGGGTCTCGTTACCAACTGGGTTACCTTTTGAGATCATAACACTTTTTTGTGGATAATTGTTGTGTTTTTTGTTTGTTTTACTTTCTGTCTTTCCTTTTCTTTCTCTCTATTATAAAAAAAGAACAATTACAGTATCTGTAAAGATTTAGCACATTTGATATGGAAAACACATTTTGACTTAACCAATTAATATATTTTCAATGGTAAAATATGCAGGCTTATTTTATATAACTTTCATACTACATATTCCCTTTCATTGCTTTATGTATTTATTATCTTACTTTTAATGATAACAATGTCACTACTGTTGTTTAGAAAGTGTTTATATTTGAACTAATGCTTGTTTGTTCACACACAGTTAGAACAGCTCACCTGTTCCTTCATACTGACAGGAACAATCCTCTCATCACTCCTGACACTAAATCACGTTTAAAAAATTGTCATAACTGCACAAATCTCCCCTTTTTACAAATACTTATGATCAATTCAGGCCATTTCATAACATTTCAGGGCACTTTTCATATATAGCAGGTCTTCATCCAGACTCATATAATATTAGTTTTAAATTATTTAACAGTATGTTATGTCACAATGCTACACACCACAAAATTCATTGACTTGATAATTAACTTGAACAGTGTTTTGCAGCAAAATTCAACAGCATGTCTTACCTGTTTGATCTCTCATTAACAAACTGCAGCTGTTTGAGTGAAAAATGTGTCAATGTTTGCACATTTAGCTGTGTCTGTTTCCAGAGCCTCTCTCTTTTTAATAATTCTCTTCACTCTTCCTCTCTTCCATCTTTCAACTGAACGCACATAGTGTCACCTCTGTAAAAACGAAACTGAAAGTGGAGGTGGGGCGGACGACCTGGGTTGAGGAAATGCACCCAGCAGCTGTGCGGTGATTAAACTGAGGACATGTGAATAAATTAAGGGTGGGGCGGCCCAGGAGCAGTGCGGTAGTGTTCTGTTGTTAAAAACAAAAGTTGTAAAATATTTAAATAAATAAAAAAACGAGGAGCGGGGTCTCCTCTTATGCCGCCCCCTACTGGATGGCGCCATGTGCGGCCGCACAGTTCGCACATGCCACGGACCGCTTCTGGCGATAGAGCATTTAAAGTGGTGGCTCCGAGGCTCTGGAACGCTCTCCCTCTAACAATGCGCTGCTCTTAAGACTTATCTCTTCAGACAGGCTTTTGGTTAATTTTGTACATTGATTTTAGAGTTTGTTATGTTTTACCTTTTTGTATAGTACTTCTGTGATTCTATGATTTTATGATTTTATTTTATTTTTTCCTTTTGTAAAGCACTTTGTGACTCTCATGTCTGTGAAATGTGCTATATAAATAAAGCTTTCTTACTTACTTACATATTAATACATATTTATATAACGATTTCAAACATTTAGTCCTACATTTTTCTAGTTTCACGTTCAAAATTATTCTTAATACCATCAGGTGTTAAAAAGTTGAAACATTTCCATTAGCATGACATCAAAGCTTATTTTTCTAATGCTGAATCCATGTCAATAATTTATTTAAATGCTGAAGTTGTATTTTTAAATGCAGAACTGTTTATGCTTTTCAGTGTGACATTTTCTTCTAACGAGCACCTTTTCAATCCGAGTATGTTTTAAAGTTGGATTTTCTCTCGTCTAGTGTGACAAGGGACACAAAGGGCATGTCAGATAAAATAAAAGCAGAAAGATTGATTTGGAAAACAAGACCGAGCCAGAGCCATTGATTAGAAAATCCAGTAATGACTTTGCTTGGTCTCAGTGTTGTTGCAGAATTACCAGCAGAATCAAATCGGACAAGAGCAAACACTGAAGACTGGCCTGGCCGACATTCAGTGGCAGTAAAATATGTAAAACATGAATAAAATATTTGTTCACATGTCCAGTCGTGGCACTGGTGCACACATTTATCATGTCTGTGAGTGTTGTGAGTAAATATGTTAAAGTATGAATGAAGACGGTGCTGGATTCACGGTGTGGGATGTTGTTTTAGGGCATGCAGACAAGTCCACGTTGGGAAGAAGCAGGGGGAGAAGAGGTGTGAAGGTGGGGGCTTTGGCTGGAGAAGCTCATTCATCAAATCATTACGGGAGGTGGCTCCTGTGGTATTTCAGCCTGTCCATCAGTGGAGGATGGTGGTGGGGGGAGAATCCCAGAGGAGAACCAGCACTCGATCGTCCTTTCTACATCTTTCCTCCTCCTCCCCTCTCGTACACCCCTCCCACCCCCAAGCTTCTCTTCTGACAGCTCACCTTCTGACTGCTATTACTCCCCCTTCTTCCTCTCCTCCATCACACTGACTTCCATTTTATCTGCCCCTCTATTACATCTTCCATCCTTTTCCAATTCTCCATCACACACACCCTCACACACACACATATCATCCTCCCTCCACATTCCTTCCTCACTCTCCTCCTCTTTTACATTTCTCCCGGGAGGCAGCCCTTGACTCTCAGATGTCCCTTGCATGCCAAAAATTACTATTGACATTTCAATTCAGTGTCCTCCCCCCCACCCCACAACTCTCTCTGCTCACTGCTGATGCCTTATAGCAGAAGGACATTTACATGTCAATGGGCCAGATATAAAAAAGTAAGGAGGCAGAGTGTGCTCGTTCCTGTGTCCTGTGAACACAGTGACTGGAACACTGTACGTGAGACTTTTGTGGAGATGACGAGGTTTTGCATGTTGGATCTTTGGGTTAGTTAATGAGTTGATGTTCTGTAAGGAAATACTTTACCTTCAATGAAGAATTGTTTGCATGTTTGTGAAGATTTTAAACTGAACAAGAAGAAGAGGCACAGCGCACTTTGACAAGACCTAATACATTCAAAACCCTGAGCAGTCATGGCGATGACCGGGAAGGAGTGCACATCGGCTGGGTAGCATAGGGGCAAGCTCCAGCTCTGTCTGTTGGAAACGTTGGCACCCTTTGTGATAAATTCACAAAATGTCTACCATGATCTGAGATTTAATGTTGAACCCACATGCAGGCTCCACAGGAGACTCCAGTGTAATTATTGTTTTTTTTAACAAATTTGATTTCCATTTATTTAAACAGAAACAAAATAAAGGTTGACATGGCAGCAAAACACATGAATGGGGAACAACGGGAGGAACAGAACATAAAAGGCTTTGAAGCACAATCCACAGACCAAGGAAAAACACAGAGATGCTGAATATATAGGGAGACGAAGGACAGGGATGACAAAGACCTGGAGTAATAAGAATTAGAGACAGGTGAGGCAGGAGCTGAACAAGCAGGAGAAAAACACTGGGCAGTGCAGGAAACACAAGGATTAAAGAAATGAACAGGAAAAAAAAAACACAGATTCCCACAGTATCCCCCACTCAAATGATGGCACCTGATATCCCAAAAGAAAACTGTATGTAACACAGGTGGGAGGAGGGAGAAAACAACAGGATGGAGGGCACAAAGGGCAACACAAGGACCAAAGAACCAAAAATCGACAGGGTCAGAACCTGGGAACCAAAAAAATACAAAAAGGAAAAACCACCAACCCAAGAATTCAGGAGGACAGCCAGGAAACCATCCAGAGTGGGACAGATGTTCAGGCTTGTGGCCCGGAGACCATCCCTAAAGGGGTAAGAGTTCTGGCAGGCAGCCTGGAGACCATCTATCATGGGGTAAATGTTCTTGTGGGCTGCCAAGAAACCATCCAGAACAGAGCAAGACAGTGGTGTCTACCTGGACCCTCTCCAAATCAGTTGGATGAGAATTGAAGAGGTCACAGGGAAGGCTGCAGCCAACAGCGAGGAAGATGAGTGGGCTTCAGCAGGTGATGGGACCAGAGAAACAGCAATGGTTGAGACCAGGGGAGCTGCGATGGTCAATGATGAAATCAGAGGAACTGCAGTGGGTGATGATGTGACCAGAGAAGCTGCAGCAGGAGATGAGGCTGGCAGAACTGAAGCAGAAGATGCAGAGCAGAGGTCATCATATCCAACAGCCATGGAGAGGCACAGAGGATATGGGTCGTCGTTCCTGACACCCATGGAGAGGCACAGAGGCGGTGGAGTATCATCCCGGACACCCACAGAGGCACAGGAAGGCAAAGCGCCATTGCTACCAACTCCCATTTCTACCACTGGGAGATGAAGAATCATGGATTCTCAGATAACAGAAATAAATAAACATCCACTCTTTACTCAGTGCTCTCTGTATTCATTCTGATTGTGTGTAATGTGTGCTGCAGTGGGAGGACTTATAAGGATTTATCCCCCTGTTGGTTATCTTTTCTCTTGCATTTGTTGTTGGATGTAACTGGGACCCCGTGTACATAATCTCGTTTTCATCACATGTACCACATGCGGTGCAAATGACAATAAAGACTCTCGGACTCTGACTCTGACTCTGAATATGAAATGTCCTTGAGAAAAAGGCAATCTACAAAAACATAAGAGAAATCTGATGTCTTACATCTTGGTCAAATATTACCAAGAATTTAGACTTACGTTGCAAAACTGAGAACTCCCTGCAAATGGTTTGAGACATTTTGGAGACTCTTTTGTGAATACTGTTCACGAACAGTCAAAGACCAGTGAAATACTACTTTAACATGCATGCTTTTTGGTTTCAAGAAAGCAGGACTGCCAGCAAGAAACCCAGGGAGAACATGCAAACGCCACACAAACTATCTCCAGACAACTTTTCTGCTCATTAACTTTTAAAACTATCTTGGTTCTCTAATTTCTATTATAGGATATTTTACACAAACACTCAACAATTACCAATATTCATCTAAATATCTAATAAGTATAATCTAATGGATGATATTGTTCCTGACATTGTTTAATACCATTAAAACCTTGAAAATACGTAAAAATTCAGGCATGTTTAAGGACATTAAACATGATTCGATTCTTGTTTATGACACCATGTCAGTGTAACAAGAAAAAGATTGATTGCACAGATTAAACTATAAATAAAGCACCATATCAGACGAACAAAAGAGATTAAAACTTGTAACCATGTCCTTGCACTTTGAGTATGGGAAACGTTTTCAGCTCATGATTTATTACATTGCATTTATTGCCTTTGCCACAAAAGTAGCCTGAAATGAGCTGTGTTTATGCATTAGATTTTCATGTTTGTTGCATGCAAAAAAGCCCAAGTATATTTCTCATGGCGGAGGTTTCATCAGACATGCATCTTCATTTCTTAAATCCTGTAAGGTATCCCTATCTGACAGGTCCCAAGGCTTGTACGTTGCTGTGAGTATCCTCAAGGAGATGCATTGCATATGTAAATGTCTTGTTTTGGAGAAAGATGGCTGCTGGGGAGAGAAAAAATATCCTCCACCATTGATCTGCCCTCCTGCATTTAATCTGGGTTAAGTGTTCAGCTTCCATTAGGACCAAATACATGCAGGAGTTTGTATAATTATGTCAGAGTCAATCTCTATTACTCCTTAGCACTATCGAGCAGCTGTTCACTTTAATAAGAACACATGTCAAAGACAGCGAGAGCTGTTGTGTATGTCTCTGAATAAGTTCTTGCTGGTGTATGCATGCATAGTTTTATGTTTGCACATAATTTAAAACAACACACACAGGAAGGAGGCATTAAAACCAGTTCCAGGAGCAGCAAGCGGGCCTCATGCAGCAAATGTTCTGTCAATTCCCCGATCCTTTCAATCAGTGCAACAAACAACTCTTTCAACATTTGTCTCTTTCTCCCCCAGGACATGATTCCTCTTCTCTCCCTCTGTCTACTGGAGCCCATCAATCTGTAGCTTCTCCCTGCTGCCCTACTTTCATCATTTTAGACTTTTTCTTCTTCCGATGAGAGCTTTTAAGTTTGACCTTTGTGCCTCTGGAAAAGAACTGCTGCTGGTAACAACGACCGCCAACCAATCAGAGTTTTGTTTGAGTGGTCTTGGGTCTGTGAGCCACATTCCGAATGATGGTAAAATATTAGCCTGAATGGATTTAGGAGTACGATAGTTTATAAAAAAGTCCTTGCTCAAATAATTGCCAAAATGCCAAAGCTGATCCTTTTTTTATGAGTTTTGATGAGTTTGTTTTACAATTACTGCCTGATGTTTAATTTTAAAGAGATATATGAGAATTGTCTTTGTCTGTGGGTCTTAATGTGCTACTTTTATGACTATTATTGCTAGTAAATAATGTTCAATATATTATTTGCTTTTTTTAAATATTAAGAAAAGAAAATAATTTTCTCATCAGTGTAGCCTTTCTACAGATTTAATATTTTATCCAAGTAAGAAATGTAAAATGGCAGCAGACTTTTATCTTATCATTTATGTAGGGGGTAAGGGCTTCTGTCCGGGCACCCTTTAACAGGTGTTTATGCTAAGTTTGATCTGGACTGGTCTCACCCCACAAATATACATTTACAAGAGAATCCTTGTAGTGAACTTAATTCCTCTCCCTCGAAGAAAAACAAAAAACGATCCGGTAATTTAAATACAATTCTGTAACGTTTATTTCCAGTTTGAATTATGACAATGAAAATTAAAGCAAATATGGAACATGAATGCACAGCCAATAGTATTAATTTTAGAAAGTAAATTACGTAAACCTGGAGACTTTGAGGAGTTTTAATTCAATTTGGACAAAGGTTCTTAGCTCTTAACATTAAAATTTAGACAAGTTTATCTCAGATTTATGAATAAAATTATCTAAACAAATCAGCAGAGTGGTTCTCTCATTGGAAGGAAGACGTCCATTACTCAAGGCCACAGCGGATGCATGAACGAAGCTGGTGACCCGCTATCCCCAAGAAGAATGTTGTTTCTCAGGGCTGCGGTCCGTTCGACTCATACCTTTCACTCCAGGGTGTTTGAGGTTTTAGGACTTTCCATCTCTTCACCAGGACACTTCTTCCATCATGGCTGCTGTTCAGACAGAGAGTCTCAGCAACTCTTCACAACCACTCATTCCATCTGCTCAGCTCGTCTGCCGCTCCAAAGCAAACTTCTCATCACATGTGCTCAGCTCGGCTGCCGAAACTTAACTCCTAGTTGAGCATGCATCAGGATATTAATCCTGGTGTTCCGTTTACCTGACCCCACCAGAAGACATGTCCACTTAACTTTTAACCAATCAGAGAGCTTCTCCCAGTGGGTGTATCCTGACTGTATAATTAATTTAATTAAAGTCTCTTTTTTCATCTCTTTTTGATTTTATCATGTCCTGGACGACTGAGAATCTTCACCAGCATACTTTCTTTTCAAAGTTTCTCAGAGAAGATAATACAATAGCCTTTTTTAAGGAGTGACACCTACTTTTACATAAATAAAAAAATGTGTTTGAAGTTCTGCTCAATTGAGGTCTTACTTCTCTCTATAACCGTGTTTCCATCTATTTTCATTTCGAATTTTGAGCACATTTTTGAAATCTCGCAAAAATGTAAATACAAATTAATGCGTATCAAAAGTGTTTCCATTAACTGGCTTGAAGCGCATCAACCTGGCCATGCAAAGCGGCATTACATCAGACGTCAGCGTCATTACGTCAGCGTTACGCATGTCTACAGTAAACAGGAAGTAGCGGTTGAAAACAGAACCCGACCACACATCTCGGCAAAATGGAGAGAATATTTCAGGTATGTGTTGCTATCGGGCAAGTTGTATTTATTCTGTCATGCCAACTAGTTTTAGCGATGTTACATGTTGTCCGGAGCGGAAACAGCTGATCAGTCACATGACGTGAATGTTCGCTACGGCAGAAATGAGTCGGCAAATCTGTTTCCATCTGTCGTTTTGCGCATCAGCTCTCTTTCGAAACCCCCAAAAACCACTTCAAGCGAGCGTATCAGCTTTTGAGCGAATTAGAGGAAGTTAACTCGAATTTTGCCGTTTCCATTCAGCTTTTCTGATGCGATGCTTCAAAATGCGCATCTAGAAACCTTGATGGAAACACGGCTATTGCTATGACGATCAGTCCCTGTTGATAAGGCAAAGTGAAGCCCTTTGATCAAGGACTCTTTGGGAGGCTCAAAGTCTGGTGATTCAAAATAGAAGGATAATTAACACAGAGAATATGGATCCAGGGGGTGGTCAGGATGTCAGGGTGGCCTAAAGCTGTAGATTTTAGCACCCCCACACACAGAATGGATAAACAAAGAAACTTCCTGTGATGGAAAACAGAATGCCAGTAACTGTCTCAGATTAGCAGGGAGCGAGTGGCATAGGAGACACAAAGTCTCCTATGCGTTTCCGCTGCCCGAAACGCGTTTCGGGTAGCGGAAGCAGCCGGTTTACATTGAAAGTCTATATGGAGGAGCGGCGAAGCGTGACGCTGCGCGTTTTGAGCAATTCAAGCAGCGTGGCAGAGCGCAGCAGTTCTTTTCCGCGCACGCGACGCGTCCAAAGCAGCCGCAGCCAAAGTTCAAATATTTGAACTTTGACTGCTCGCCGTGTCGCAGCAACCAATCGGGAGAGACTCTGCTATGTGATGACGCAACGACGACGGGACTGTTTTTGGACTTTCTAAACTTAGCCCAACAAGCCTCCATGAAGAAACCAGCCTCCGGTAAGAAACTTGGCATTTATACAGTTGCCGCTGTCCGCTCGAGCGTACGATCACCCCAAACATAAAAAAAAAAAAAAATGTTTTAATCTCAACAAAGACTTTCGGAGCTGCAGTTCAGCTCGTAGAAAACCCACTCAAGTAGTAACGAGGCTCACGAACAGCTGATTTTATCTGCCCGGTGTACAAAAAACAAAACAAACCCGGCCGGAAAAGAAGCCAGATGCTCCTCCCACTGCGCGTCTTCAGACGCGTTCGGTGTGAACAGACATCTGTTGATAAGCAGCCAACACCGTGCGTTGGGAGCGTTTTGACGCGTTTGGTGGGTACCCGGCATGAGGACATTTGTCTTTGTAGCACTTTGAGATTTTTATTAATGAAAAGTGCATTATAAATGGAATTCATTATTATTATTATTATTTGTTAAGGCTTGAATGGATGCTACATTTAAGAAATAATATTAAAATGATTTATGGAGTCGAAGACGCAAATTCAAAATGGCAGACTCACCCCAGCTGCATCGAGTCACTCATCAACCGTCCCTCCAGATATAAGGCCGTCCCTTCCTCAGCTCTTCCTGTTTGCCCGTTGCCAGTCTAGTCGCATCCCTCCGCCTCCCCATCTCCACCCGGGGTTTCGGGATCCTCGGTTCTCCCCTGTTCTTCATCCCGACTACGCCTCCGGGGACAAGCCTGCTCGCCTCCGTCCTAGTCCTACGAATGTGTGCGTTCCTGCTTCCTGTTCCCTGAAACCCAGCCGGTCAAGGCAGATGGCCGCTTGTCCTGAGCCTGGTTCTTCTGGAGGTTTCTTCCTCACAAGGGAGTTTTTCCTTCCCACTGTCGCTTCATGCTTGCTCAGGATGGGAATTCTGC
Source organism: Garcialebias charrua (assembly GCA_038048925.1). NCBI lineage: Eukaryota > Metazoa > Chordata > Actinopteri > Cyprinodontiformes > Rivulidae > Garcialebias > Garcialebias charrua. The sequence goes on from JBBPBX010049046.1 coordinate 10,760, forward strand.
GATGGAGTTTGTCTCAAGGTTGCCTGGGACCAACGACCGATGAATGGACGACATACACGAACCGATGGGATGAGTTGGAAGACTGCAATCCCGACTCCACCACCGGGTTCGGGTCCCGGGGGAAGATATCCATAATCTATCTCCCTATGCCGGACATTCAAGCTCTCAGCGGTCCGGCATGCATACCCTCCGCCGGGGCCCGAGCGCCAAAGAAACCTTAATCAATACAACCTTTTAATTGTATTCTTCTCTCTCGTTGTGTGAGTCTCTCCAGGTTGAAATAATATTTAGTAAATTTTTTTTTATTTAAATTGCAAAATTATTTACTTAAAATAGACTTTAGTTCTGAAGCCAGTGACTGATGCAATCAGAGTCAGTCAGTCAGAGTCAGAGAACCTTTATTGTCATTTGCACCACATGTGGTACATGTGATGAAACAAGATTATGTACACAGGGTCCCAGTTACATCCAACAATAAAATGTAAAAGAAAAACAGTAATAACATCTAAGATATGAACTAAGAAAAACATCAACTAAAAATACACTAAGCACTAATATCATAATAATAATAATAATAATAATAATAATAATAATAATAATAAACTTTATTTGTATAGCACCTTCTACAATGCCATAGAAAACATTACTCCAAACAGCAGCATGAACATGAGTCTGTATGAGCAGATGAGCACGAATGAACACAGCAACATTAAACATATATTTTTGTCAGCAGCAACATGAAACAGATCAGCAGCAACATGAAACAGATCAGCAGCAACAGATGTGATATTTCACAGTGATTATTCTGGTTAGATATTCATGAGTCTAACAGCCTCAGGGTAGAAGCTGTTCCTCAGTCTAGTGGTTCTACACTTAATGCTCCTCAACCTCCTTCCTGAGGGGAGTGGGGCAAAAAGTGTGTGTGCTGGGTGAGTGGGGTCCTTCATGATGCAGGTGGCTCTCTTCCTGCATCTGGAGGTGTAGATGTCTGTGATGGTGGGGAGACTGACTCCAACATCTTCTGTGCAGCCTTCACCACTCTCTGTAAAGCTTTTCTTTCTGCAGCTGTGCAGCCTCCATGCCACACGTTGATGCTGGAGCACAGGATGCTCTCCACTGCACACCTGTAGAAGGAGGTGAGGACTGGGCTGCTCAGACCAGCTCGTCTCAGCCGTCTGAGGAAGTAGAGTCTCTGATGACCTTTCTTGATCAGGCTGGTGGTGTTGTTGCTCCAGCTGAGGTTATCATTCATGTGTACACCCAAGTATTTGTAGCTGGAGACCACTTCCACCGCAGATCCTTATGTTCAGTGGGGTGTGTGTTTGTTTGTTCCTTCTGAAGTCCACAATTCATTCAACCTTTATTTAGTCAGGTAAATCTTTTGAACCTCATGGGCTCATTTACGAAAGCGACCTGCTAAAACTAAAGAACAATGAACAGCAGTGGTAGAATTTCCTTAAACAATAAACAATAAACAAACAAACAATAAACAATAGAAAACAAAAGAGAGAAAAAAACAAAAGAAAGTTTTTTTTTTTTTTTAACAAAGTATCAAAAAACTAGCAAAACATTATAAGGTAGACGTATAAAATCAAAGACAGGAACAAATCTGCATTGGTTTTTGCCAGGATTCCAACAGATTCTGAAAACCATTTAGAGAAGTCAAGGTCGAGAGCTTCAGATCTTTTTGTAAGATATTCCATGAAGCAGGAGCGGAGTAGGAGAAGGCCCTTTTTCCAAGTTCAGTCCTCACTGACGGAACACTGCAGGTAATCATGTCCTGAGAGCGCACACTGTAGCTGCACTCACGCAAAGACATGTAGGAGGAGATGTATGAGGGCAGCAGACCAAGAAGTGATTTAAAGATGAAAATGTACCAGTGGAAGAGTCTGCGTGAGGTTAATGATGTCCAATTAACCAGTGAATACAGGGTGCAGTGGTGGGTACGATAATCACAACCAGTTATGAATCTTAGTGCACCATGATAGACAACATCCAACATCCGCAGGGTGCTTGTAGGAGCATTCATGTAGAGAATGTCACCGTAATCAATGGAGGGAAGGAAAGTCACAGACACAAGGCGTTTCCTGACATTCAGTGATAGACATGATCTGTTTCTGAAAAAGAAACCCAGTTTAACTTTCAGTTTCTTCACTAGGTTTTCCACGTGGAGTTTAAAAGAGAGATGTGAATCAATCAGGATACCCAGATATTTATAGGAATCAACAAACTCAATAGAGACACCATTTGAAGATAAAATCAGAGGAAGATCTGCTGGGACCGACTTCCTATTTTCCTATACAATCATCTTCTTTGTCTTCTTCACATTGATGTGAATGTTATGCCCCTTTTCCACTTGGTGGCCCGGCTCGGATGTGACGTCATATTTGCGTGCCAAGCGCGCGTTGGAGAGCATTTCCACCTCACAGATGCGCGGCGCCGCGCCAAGATTCCGGACTCATCTCAGAGCAGGTCCGAGGCCGGCTGGCCCCGAACCGTGAGGAGGAGGCTGGACTGAGTTTGAGGAAGTGGCTGCCGTGAGGGAGCAAACACCGAAGGACTTTACAAGATTAACATGGTAAAAACAATTATTTGTATTAAAAATTACAGCACACATGTGTCTTAAGCCGAACTATTCCTTAATAATTCCACGTTGTTGTCAAAACGGCAGGATTTAAAAAAGTAGTTTCGCCACGTGCACGCGCGCGCCCGCGCGCGCACGTGAGCCGTCTTTATTTCTATAATGTAGCTAAATAAACGCTTTAAAAAATATAGTTCATAGCTGACGTTATATCAAGAGGGTGCTTGAGCTTAACAGTTCCTTAATAATTTCACGTTGTGGTCAAATCAGCTGGTTTTAACAAAGTAGGTCGACACGTGCACATCACATGCATGCGCGGGTGGGGTCGATCGGCGTTCTTTGTTTTAAATGTAGCTAAATAAAAGCTTAAAAAATATATTTCATAGCTGCTTTATACCACGAGGGTTCCTCAGGTTAACAAGTTCTTAATAATGTCACGTTGTGGTCAAATCTGCTGGATTTAAATTGATTTGTTTTGACTAATTCCAAACCTATCACATGTGCTTCGAAAATAAATTATTAAAAAATCGAATTTTAATTCAAATAACTCCAACAGCTTACAGTATGCACATAAACATGTAGTGATTACACTCTGTTGGTTTGAAAAATATCTGCTTTGTGGTTTCTGAGATCTAAGATATGTGTTAAATACTAGTAGAAAAAAAAAGCTAGGTCGACACACTTATGTCTATTAAAAATCGAATTTTAATTCAAATAACTCCAACAGCTTACAGTGTGTATATAAACATGTAGTGATTACACTGTGTTGGTTTGAAAAATATCTGCTTTGTGGTTTCTGAGATATTTGATATATGTATATATATCTTACATATATCTTATAAAAGATATCTACATATAAAACAGTTTCTAGACTGAATTACCGGTAACCATGTTTTTCTTTTTTTTACAGTTAAGACGAAGAAGTCAACACCAGAATTTATCAACTTGTGTCTTCTGGAGGAAGCACATGAGACAACAGGAAAAAAATCATTTAGG
>JBBPBX010049046.1:15260-25514 GCA_038048925.1 Garcialebias charrua
TGTTCTACCCCGAGCTACCATTATCACACAATGGGATTTAGGTGATAAAGGTCCAAAAGACTGTGCTTGTGAATGGGATGGAACAGGCATTAAATACTGCTCAGATTGTGAAGCAGAGATAGAAAGAGGTCGGCTGTTGCACTCAGAAGAAGCCAGCGGTTGGCAAGTGAGAAGGTTCTACGACCCCTTAAAATCATTTAGAGCTCAGGTAGATGAAAAAGAGTATGAAACCCCGACAGGGACACAGCAGTGTGACCAGGGGCCGAATTTAATACCATCAGCCCCCCCTCTGTATCCAGGGATAGAACTAGAGGGAGAAGGAAGAACCGAGCAACAGGGGAGAGACTGGAGCCCTAGAAACTTGCTCGAACAGGCCGTACAACAAGCCTGGCCTTATGACCCTTCGATAGGAAAAAGAAGGAATCCTCCCCTGGGTACTAACCAATTTTCTCTGGTCTTTAGGGTGTTTCGAGACTCTTCGAAAGAAGAGGTACATCCACTACCTGAGGACACAGAGGACGAAGCTCAGAAAGGGGGTTGGAAGGGACCCTGGGAGTTAACAACTTGGGGTCAGCTGATTGCAGAGGTAATCTTAGCACAAAATGTCCCACTAGTGGATCTACCAGCAGTTCCACGAGAGACAGGAACCAGACACACCAGCCTGCATTATTACACCACTAGCATAGATGCATGGGCAGTGCAGGGAGCCAAACCAAAGCAAAAAACTGTAGAATATCTAGTAGCCCCAGAGGCCTGGGAGAGGCACGAAGCGTTACAGATACCCGGAACAGCCGAACAGCGGGCAAAAACGCCCACAAGGCCTGACTCAGCTCAAAAAGTTGAAATTTCTGTGCAGATGGTAACCGCCTCATACGAAGGAGTGTATTCTGTCGGAGCTACAATCCGTCAGATTGAAGAAAATTTGGACAAATTTGAAGAACAATCTCAGACTAAAAAACGCAGTGGATTAAAAGCCTGGGCTAGCAAAGCGTTCAGGAGGAAATGCAAGCACACGCAACAACAAGCGGACAAGTGAGAACCAAACAACGGGGTGCCAGACTCATCAGCAGAGATCGTCGCAAGAAAAGAGGTAAACTAACACAACTAAATCTAAAATTAGCACAAACCGAAATCACAAAAGGCCCGAGCCTTATTTGGAAAAGAAAAGACAAAGTCAAATCAATTCTAGCGGTCGAACCTATCCACACAAATACCAAGGCCATAATTGCTTTGCCAGCTTGGCTGCATGAAAACACCAGTAATTCCACCTCGTACCAACCAGATGAGGTAGAGGTGCAGAATTTATTGATTCAACGGTCGGGAACTGGACCATATGTACCTGCTCTGCTTGTACATGGAAAGTTAGTGAAATTGGACAGACCAAGAACAGACTTTTCACAGGACGAAAGTGCCTCCAAAAATTATTATAATTCACTAGTAAGGACAGTCAGAGAACTGGACCTCGCCAGAACCAGTCAAAAAATCCTTAGATGGATTGTATTAAGCGAAACATTCGGACCCCCATATAATCCTAGCCCTATGGGAACGCCATGGATTTTTAATGTGGTTTGACTGACGAGGCAAGGAACCTTAATCACCCTCAAATGGGGTCCAAATTACACTGAGCCACACCATTCAAGCTACTGCGAAATCTCTATAGGAGCGCTGCAGGCCTGGACCACAAGCCAGACCCTGAAAGCAAAAATCAACCAAAGAATAGCAGATCCAAAACGAATAGTGATTGAAAATACTCGTCTACCCCTTCGTATGCTGCACAAAAGAGTCCCATCGCCTGTTAAAGGGTGGAGACCACACCCCGCTCGAGCAGCAGACTGGTTAAAGGTATCTTATAGAGGACATCCTTTGGTCTGCATAACCACAGCATTGACAGAGAAAGGAGGACTCTACGAGGAGTATAGTGAGGAAAGAAAAAGACAGGCCAACCGGATAATAGGGGAACAATTCGAAAGATTCCTCGCCGGGGACCCATTGAACATCAAAAGCCCACTGGACTCCCAGGAGGGCCCAGATCCCGAACCAGCCCAGTGGGCTGTCCAACAGTGGAAGTGGGTGTGGCGAGGACTAAGACCAGACTTGCACCATCCATCACCCCTCAGCGTCGATCTCTACAAGGGACGTGTGTCGAACAGAGACCCAGAAGAGATCGAACGCAAAACCCCGATGCACCTGGCTTATCCTAGGAGAAAATATTCAAAAACGTCATGTTTAATCTTGTCAAAGTAGAGCACATAAAGAAGGAAGATATTGTAGCAATAAAATGGCTCGGCACCGCTGAAAGTAACATGGTAATCCAACGCAATCAAAAAGGTCCAAAAATACCAGCCATATCAACGGTAAATGATATAACATGGCTGGATAAACCTAGACGAGACTTCTCCATGTGGAAAAACTGCACTAAGAATTATTTTTATGATAACACCCAATATAAAAGGAAACCTTGCCTACAAGAACCACAAGAAAAGCATAAAATAAGGTCAGCATACTATCCTCACTACCTCACCTTGGCACTGGATTGTTCATTCACACCCCCATGGATATTTAATGTGGTCTACCTGAATGTGGCTGGAATAGAACTAAAGCTTAGGTGGGGACCAAACTACCGTGAACCATACCAAAGCCAATTTGTTGAGGTCTCGGTAGGAGGAATGATAATTTGGACTACAAGTCCATCTATGGTGAGAGCAATCCACAAAAAAGTGCACAAGCCAGAACGATATATCCTAGAGAATCATTTCCTACCCTTGCGGATGGTAGAGGATCGACTAATAACCCCCTACCACCGCTCGGCAAACCCTCAAGCAAGATTAGGATACAGAGTGCAGGTGTTATATAAAAATCAACCCCTTATAACTCTAATGGCAGCACTAGCAGAAGAAGGCTCCATTGAAATGCTCCATCGTAAACATCTGAACCAAAAGGAAGAGGAAGAAAAACTGGACTGGCAGACCTTCCTCAAAAAGGCATGGAGTGGATATGGGCCGCAATTTGAGCCCAGGGAGTGGCATGTTACTCAGTGGAGATGGGTGTGGAAAGGACTGCAACCAGGACTGCCCTACCCCTCCCCACTTTACTTAGAACTCCTTAAGGGACGAATAACCTCAGTGAGCAAGCACACCGAAAGAAGACTCAGAGCACGAAGGAATAAAGAATTCTAGTGCTATGAAGTCCATTGAGTATGGGGACCAAAATAGCGATGAATCAACCAGCAATGATTCCGACGACTCCGACTACGATGATGAAGCGACCCCAAACCGACTTAAGGACTGTTCAAGGATTACGATTTTGGATAATGCAACTTGTCTACGAGCTCTGCTGTGGGTATTCGTAGTGTTAATAGGCTTAGTAATATTGTTGGTTATCTTGTATCTGGCCGGAGTTAGACCATGGAACCTTACGCATGTAATGGTCTCCCATGGGAAATCCAAATATGCAAACATGTCCTGCTGGGACACAACATCAAAGAACATTTTCTTGCCATGGAAACAGAATGAAACAATTAAAAAACAAAACATAACCTGGAATAGAGTGAAGCGAGCAGGCTATAACTCATGGATAAAGAAATTAACTAACGACACCGAGTGGGAATCGGCTGTAGCAGCTGAGAACCTAACCAAAGTGGACGGACCCCCTTGGGTCGTCACTAATTTAATGATACTACCAGAAGGCGTAGTAATTTGGATAGCGATGCTGAACCAACAAATCAGGCGAACAACAAGATGCAACTGGATTCACCCCGACAAAGAATCTCCTGAATGGCACTGTGATTGGGGCTGTAGGCCCCTAATAGGATTAACACGCCAAGGGCACTGGGATCATGAGGTAATTTTCCCAGCTCCGCCGAGGGACGAAAGTTGTCAAACGATCCTCCCTCGCCGTGAGTTTTGGGGCAATATTCATCTAGACTGTGATCTGATTCCCCCACTCATTCGGAAGAATAACTTGGTCACCAATCAGAACTCGACCAAGGTCAAAACAATTCACTTAGTGAAACACGAGAAAAAGAGCAGAGTCAATGCTACTGAATGGAAGCCCAAACAACGGCCGACCCCTATACCAGCTCCAAAAACACACAAAGACTGTAACTTAATTCTAGATAGCCCCGTACACGGGGGAATATTCCATTACTGGGACCCACTGTGTGGGACGCCACCTTCTAAAGCAAATGTCCTGCTGGAACAGTGTATGGAGGATAAACTAAAGAAGCTCCCAACTTGTTTCTGGAACCTGTATGGTGAGTGCAAACATCAAAATTATTTACCAATAACCCCAGTAAAGAATCAGAGATATTATTATTGGAGTTGGGCAGCTATATTTCATCCGGCTAACGCCTGGCATGAAGATTGGTTAAACCTGACGCTGCCATGGGTTTGGATTGTGCCTGGGCTACCCCACTTCGAAGGCGACTTCGTGGAGGGGTACACCAGAACACATGAGGGTTTAATGGGACCTTATCACTCTGATATGTATGTCCAAAAATTGCCCAAGCCAAATCAGCTTTTAGATGCACCCAAAGAAGATTTTGATAAAATAGATAAATGTGTAGCTAAGCAAATTTTCCTTAGCCTTAACAATTCTGTGTGGGAGAATAGTGGAGCGTCACCTAGATGTAGATTGTGGGAAACCGAAGTAGCAGTCATGTCTACCTGGCGCTATGATTGCACCAGGTTATACAATACAAGAACTGTGAAAATATTGCTCCAGGCTTGGCACGAGTATCACAAGAGAGATAAGTCTCGTACGTGGTGGGGATTTCAGGAGGAAGAAATTAGAGAGTGGGTAGCCCCTTGTTTGCATCTTTCGTCTAACTATTGGATTAGGTACCAATTTTTAGCAACCGATTTATTCTAAAGAACAGGATATATGGTCAAGTGTTTTGTATCAACCGTACAGATATGTTAGTCCTAGACCATGGCGCATGGTTTGTAATGAAGAGCAAACAGAATGCACAATTGGCTTAGCCCGTAGACCCTGTAATGAGATACCGGGATGGGAGAGTTACTGTCAGGAACATTATGGCTCAGAATACGCGACGCACGCAGCTGAGGTAGTGTGGAAAAAATACGGTAATGTGTGGAGACGTTCTATACCAGAAGGCACTAGTTGTACCAATGCCATATTAGGTCATAAATTGAGAACCAGGAAGAGTATTCAGGGTGTAATAATCCCCTTTGTCTCAGATTCTCTGATAGCTCTGGTCGAAGGCCACGCCATGAGACGACGGCTTTGTCTAGGTGACGAGATACAAGGCTACGAGTGGGTAGGTTCAAATAAGATTTATTCTAATCTTACTTGTCAGAATCCAGAAGAGAGCTGGAAGAAATGTGGTGAACACGGAAATGAACATAATTGTGCTTGGTACGAGACCGTTAGTTATACAGTAGGCCGTAAAGTAAAGGAAGTTGTAAATGAAGTAGGAGAGGTGGTTGAAGAAAGCGGGAAAGCAGTTGAAAGTTGGGTAGTGGAACTTTTCCTTCATATCTGGCCTTACTTGTTGGGTCTAGTTGGAGTGATAGCTGTTACCATATTAGGTCGTGTACTCCTACAAGAAAGTCTCAGGGCTGCGTGCCGCCAAAAGAGGAGGAGAAATGAGCCACTCCCACTAGCAGAAAGGGGCGCTGGCCCATATTGAAATCAGACAGTCAAGGAAGCTGTCTCATTTTTACCACGGAGCAGCAGAGAGCAGGACTTAGGACAAGACATTCAGAACCCTCATGGACAACCAAGAACAATGTGAGTCTTGTACTCCAACAATGGATGTGAGTACCATCGACTGGGGTTCAAATACCACCATAACCCCTAATCTTACTAATTGGTCAGAATGTCCTACCAACTTCAAAGGAAGCGGTATGGAACACTTTTTGATAATGGTTGCATGGATGTGTTACTGCCACACGGGTGATTGGAATAGGGAGCGATTCATACGTTTCCCAGTGGCCCTTCAGGCGTACGTTAGAATGATAATGATACATGTGGTACTCAAAAGACCTGAAATATCACCACATTTGTTTGTTACCTATCTTTTAGGAAGGGTTAAGCCCACACGTTTTCAGAGATTGATGATTTTAGCCTGGCTGTTACAAGATTCAATAGTGATAGGTTTAGAGTGTGTAGGCACACTCGACCCCCTGCTAATACCTGTCTCAAGATGCGGAGGCACGGCTGGAAAAGTTGTCACAACAGTATTGGAAGGTCTAATAGCTGTCACCGTGTTGGCACGTCTGTTACACCAGACCATATCCCTGCAGCCACTAGGCAGACGAAAATGGGCTTTGAAACTGGTTGTCCTGATAGGGTGGGGTTCAGTTTGGGGGGCTTGTGCCACATTCTATTGGGCCGGTCTCTGTACCGCATTACCTATTGTGGTCTGGATGATGACCTATGCCGCCATCTTCAAACTGAATCCTAGTCCAGTTCCCTCTGCACCGGAGGTCAATGGATGCCGTGGTATCTCCCTGAGCACACTGGAGAGCCAAATGTAGAAGAAAGCTGATCTTCATAACCAACAATTGCTTAACCCCCCGCTCATGCTATTGTTACCTATTGTACTATGATTGTTGAAAAAAAAAAAAAAAAAAAAAAAACATTTTGCTCAACGTCTCATCGCTTCAGGAAAGGCTCAATGGTATAGCCGACGGCCTGTATAGGCCCGTGCAAGACGTAGTTGAGTGTTTCAAAGAGTGATGAGGTCTGAGAGTAAATTCATGCTGCTAGAGAAAACAATGAGAGAAAAAAAAGGTTCTCCAGAAAAAAAAAAAATAAAAATTGTTCTCTAGTAAAAAAAAAAAAAAAAAAAAAACTTTTGAGTCTTTGATTCTGTGCTCGTTACTACTTGTACTCTTTCGCTGAGTTTTTTGTTGTTGATTTCTTACTATGAATATTCTCAGAATGAAGGACCAGTGGCAGTGGAGCCTGAAGTAACATGTTGTTACTGCCAACAAGAGCTGGAGGAGACCCGTTACCTCTGGGCTGTTGGGCCAACCTGGTGGTGCCAACACTGTCACTCCAACGTGGTGTTCTCAGGAGTGGTGCACGGAATTCTAATCTCAAATGGACCCAACAGTCTTCCACAAGCGCCTGCAGACGCATGTTGGGAGATGGAACGGTCCTGTAAAGTCGTCTGGAGCTCTGCCTGGGGGTCTGAACCTTATGTACCAAGGGTAACTATCCCGCTACAAGCGGTATATCTCCCGGTTGTGGCAAAGCTCTGGGAAAATTCTTCCAAGAAGACAAGGTTCGTGACCCTTCAACTGATCACAGGGCTGATTCTGACCCAAAGTCCCCCATTTATGATTATGCAAGAATTCAATGACTCTCTACCCCCCCGGTGGCCAGCGTCCTTGGGTATGGGCTTGGCAGCCAACCCTCCTGTGGTTCCCATACCAGCCATGAAACCAACCAAAGACCAAGATGCCAGTGGTTATATTTTCATGGCGCCTATGGTGGAACTTGCAGACCAGAACCAGCAATTATCCTCTGGCCAACCTAACCCTCTACTACGAGGAATCCAGCCAGACACAGAGCCCATGGGACTTGGGACGAGCAATTCCGAACCGCTAGACCTCTCTCTAGATTGTGCTGAGCAGCGCGTCCTTGAGTCCTTCCTCGGGGACTTACTGCTCAACGGTATTGGCGGTTCACGAAGACCCAGCTCCAACGGTACCATGCTCACTGACCCAAATAGCCCTATCACTCTCGAGCCACCAACCCTGACTCCGGAGAGGCCCAATCCTCCAGAGCCAGACCGCCTTGCAGAATCAGAGGCGAACACACCGGAGTTGGAACCGGAACGACAACTTGAGGTGCCAAACCTGACCCACTCCACTCTCCCTCTTGATGGTCAGCCAGCTTATGACCTTATAACCCCTGTCGGGTCCCCGATGTTGGAAGAGACCCAACTACCCCTGCCCATGAAGCCTGCATGTTCACTGAGTGCCCATCATCTACCTCAACTTTCTGCTAGAAACAGAAACAGTCCGGAGCCCCTGGAGGCAACTGCACCACGGGACGAGAACGCAGAACAACTCCCGAGGACACTGTATATGAACTTGTCGACTGGGAAGGTTGTTTGGGAGACAGACCAGGGTTCTGATGTTGACAAGACCGACGGCCCGAGTCCGCATCCTGGTGAGGCGATCGAGCTAGAATGCTCCGAAACATTGCCATCCGAGGATGATCTCTTGGGCGCAGCTGAACAGTTCGAATACTTGCTTAATCCGGGTGGTAAAAAACAGAGCAGTTTCTGATTTCAAGAAGGGGGTGTTGGAAAACCAGCACTCCAGATGGAACAAGAGCAGTTTTCAATGAGCTGAAATCAGACTGCTCACTTCTCCAGCAGAGGTTAACAATTATTAACTGTAATTATGCTTTCTGTAGTCAGGTTGCAGATATACTCATGCTTCAAGTATTATCATATTTTAAAGCAAATACATATATAACCAATAGATAATCTATGTTAATTAGTTCTGTTTGATGTTTTCTTTATAACCATCTCGTTTTATGTGTAAGAGTGTGACACAAGATGAGAGCCAGGATAAGTCTGGACATATTTTAAGACATGAGCAGGAAGCAGAGTGTATGAAGGACTTCAGCTTGTCAGTTAAAACTGGAGATAATATACAATATAAGAAAGAATGTTGATTAATGAAATGTTATGATCATGTTTTAAGGTGAAAATGATCTGTTACAATCCTTGCAGTAAAATATGTGATCAACTTGTTGAGGTGAAGAGCAGACATGCCAAGTCTGCAAACCCCTGTTGTCTCTGGAGCATCTTTGAGCAAAACAGCAAAGCCAGCATCAAAGGTTAAACTTGAGCAAGCAACAAGCCAGCATCAAAGGTTAACTGGTAGCTCAGGAAGTGGGCTGAGGTGACTTGATGGAACAGGAAACAGGTGTCAGCGTGCTGGAGCGAAAGTTAACTGCTAGTGTGAGGGTGTGGGCTAAGTGGCTTGATAGAAGTTAACACGTACTGGAAAGAAAACAAATGTCAAACGTACAAGTAGTGTTAAAAACAAGCTGTGATGGCTTGATGGAACAGGGAGTCAAATGTCAGTGTACAACCACAAAAACCAAAGTTGACGCACTTGATTGAAGTCAAATGTCAGCGCGTGGGCAGGAGCAGAGTGTATGTACTGGAATGTACATTCACTGACGTATTAGATGATAGTTAACAAATGTCAACGAACCACAAAAACAAAGGTTGACGTATTTGATAGAAGTCAAATGTCAAAGTACTGGAACAAAAAAGTTAATGTTCCAGGTACTAAGATGATTGGGTAAAAGCCATAGCAACACCTAGGAACCTCCCCGAAGGAGGGGAAAAGAGCTCCATAAAAAAGCCCTGATCTGACAGAACGGGGCCAGTCAAGTCCAGTCGAGTGAATCGAGTCGAGCTCGAACATTGCCGAGACTAGCCTAGTCTCGGTGATCGGCAGGCGAGGGGAGTAACGGCAAGCAGCTTGGAAGAGAGGGACGCCCGCAGGATAAGGAATCCTCTGGTCCTAGATGAGTATAGAGTCACTTCTCTTCTTGTTGAACACGAGATTGGATTTAATTCTGTACTTACAGCTACGAGACTGGAGTTAGCCTTCTTCCGACACTTGGCCCGGGCTAAACCCAATCCCTGCATCTTCTAAATCAGAGCAGCTGCCCCTGCCTGGAGAAGACCCGTACCCTCCTCCTGAGGGGCAGGCATGGTCTCTTACTACAAGGAGAGCCTTCAAGGATTTCAGTAAAGCCGTGGTAAGAGAACTTCTCCATCCCCCTGCCTTGACAAAAGTATTCTGTCAGATAGGTCAACAGCACTTAGGGTAAAAACATGGGAAAACTAACTTGGCCACTGAAAGTTGATGCTCAGAGATGTTTCCAGACATAGAGGGTTATGAGAAAGAACTTTATTGGCTTGAGGTGTGAAGGTCAGAGTGTGGTTTATAATTCTATGTAACCGAAATTTATAATCATTGTGTAATTGTGCTTGTTGCTGTTCCCTTGCTAAAAATATTAATTAAAGAGCAAAAAGTAAAATTCTGGATTCTCATTTCACCCTTTGTTTAACGTAAACATGGAAAAGCTTGGTTCAACAATAACAACAAAATAAGAGGAGGTTTTTAAAGGTTTCCTAGCTCAGAGTATTAAACAACACCCCTGAGTCCCGCGCCGGGACCCTAAAAACAACCAGACCTGAAACAATTGCAACGCTAAAATAAGAGGTGAGCAATCACGAACATACGCTTC
>JBBPBX010049047.1:7586-25512 GCA_038048925.1 Garcialebias charrua
TATATGTGTGTGTGTGTGTGTGTGTGTGTGTACCTGCTTAATACACAGCATCCATGCCTGAGTGACTTCCCATTTACTGATTATTTCGGGAAAGTTTTTCTTTTTTTTTCTTTTTCAACTGAGGTATATTTGTGGCTGTGTGTGTTTGCTATTGTGGCCACTTCATTGGTGACCTGAGTTCAGCAGTCTAATTCCTTATCAGATGAAACTTGCAGAACCTGGTGGTTCTGGTCCTCAGGCTGCAGTACCTCTTGTCAGAGGTCAACAGAGTAAACAGTCCATATCAGGGCTAATCAAATGGTGGCCACTTCCAGCCTGTGGGTGAGTTCTTGCAAACCAGTGATTTCATTTTATTTATTTATTTATTTATTTTGGGGGGTTTCTGGGTTTGGGTTCTCTTATTTATACATGATGTCCTGCATTTACGATTCAATGCAATAGAACAAACAAATGTAAAATGTAACAACAGATCTACAAAAAATTAAGTCTGGTCCTCTGGACATTCAAAAAAAATTGTAGAAACATTTCATCTTTCTTCCAAAAGACTTCTTCAGTCTGAGGTGCTGTATTCAGCCCAGTCTTATAAATAGTACCTTCTCATATAGTAGATCATAGTGGATCAACCAGGTGTACCGCAAACCCACCCACACAGACCAGTATTTACAGTTTGACTCCCATCACCCTCTGGAGCACAAGTTAGGAGTCATCAGTACTCTGTACCACAGAGCAGACAGCATCCCCACTAACTCAGGAGCAAGACAGAAGAAGAAATCCCACACAAGACAGGCTCTAGAGAAATGTGGATATCCTAACTGGGCCTTCCTGAAAGCAGAGAAGAAACCCAAACAGGACTCCAGCCAGCCATCAGGTGAACAGATGGAACCCAGACCCAGACCAGTGGTGGACGTTGATGTTGCGGGAGTTTCAGGGAAACTGAGACATTTATTTTCTAAACACAACGTCCCAGTAGCTTTTAAACCCCAAAATACATTACGGCAAAGACTGGTTCATCCCAAAGATCCAGTCCCCCGGCACAAACAGAGTAATATTGTGTATGCTGTTCAGTGTCAGGAGGGCTGTGATCAGTCTTATATCGGGGAAACTAAACAGCCACTGGCCAAAAGGATGGACCAGCACAGAAGATCAACATCATCAGGTCAGGACTCTGCGGTCTACACTCATCTCCAGGCCAGCGGTCACTCTTTCAGGGATGAAGATGTTCACATCCTTGATAGAGAGGAACGATGGTTTGAGAGAAGAGTAAAGGAGGTAATCTTTGTGAAAAGAAACCGGCCATCATTAAACCGGGATGGAGGCCTCCGGGTTCAACTGTCTCCCTCTTACAATGCTGTTATTGCTAGTATCACTCAGCCCTCTGTGAATAGCAAACAACCATAAGGGTGCTAACGATCCATCGTTAGACTGATGGTCCTCCTTGATCATGTGAGCAGCAAGTTTTGGCTGTCAGCAGCAAACTGGCTGATCCACTACGAGAAGGTGCTATTTATAAGACTGAGCTGAATACAGCGCCTTAGACTGAGGGTCTTTCAGAGGAAAGACGAAATGTTTCTACAGTTTTTTTTGTTTGTTTGTTTTGTTTTGTTTTTTGAAGATCCAGAGGACCAGATTTAACTTGTTAAGATTTTTCTACCTGGATTATTGAGCATGCATCAGGGTAACAACAGATCATGGGGCGGCCGTGGCGTAGTGGTAATGGCAGTCGTCCCCCGATCGGAAGGTTGGCGGTTCGAATCCCGGTTCCCCACACCATGTGTCGTTGTGTCCTTGGGCAAGAC
The DNA here is from genome assembly GCA_038048925.1 of Garcialebias charrua. Lineage (NCBI taxonomy): Eukaryota > Metazoa > Chordata > Actinopteri > Cyprinodontiformes > Rivulidae > Garcialebias > Garcialebias charrua. Next base: position 9,383 of record JBBPBX010049047.1, read on the forward strand.
ACTTAACCCCGAGTTGCTCCCGGTAGGACTGGAAAGCACCTTGCATGGTAGTCTGCCGCTACCGGTGTATGAATGTGTGTAGCATTCAATGTGTGTAGCGCTTTGAGATTTTCACTAATGAAAAGCGCGTTATAAATTGAATTCATTATTATTATTATTATTATCATTATAATACTTGGTTTATTTACATAATGACTCTAATTTCTGGATGTTTGGCCCCTGAGCTGTTAGCTATGTGGCCCCCTGAGCAGTTTTGTTGAATAGTTCTGGTTTGGTGTGAATTGTTTTGTTTGATTTTATCAGCTCTGGTCAGACAGCATCTGAGACCAATGTCTTGGACAGGAGGGGTGTCTTGATGATCTTCTCCCCCATTCTCACCACCCTCGTCAAATCATGCCAGTCTGCAGCCAGGCAGAATTCTTCCCAAAATGAGATGCAGCTGGTCATGATGCTCTCTTGTTCCTCTGTAGAATGTGATATGGACATGTGGTGGGAGGTGTGTTATCTTCAGAGGAAGTGCTGATGCTGCTGAACTTTCTTCACTAAGGACTCAGTGTTTATCGAACAAAAAACCTGATTGGTTATGTGCACCCCCAGGGATCTGGATGTGGTTGGTCTCAGACCTGGCAGCACAGTCGTAGGTCATCAGGGCAAAGATAAGTGGACTCAGAACACAGCCCTGGGGAACCCATGCTCAGACTGAGAATGGAGGAGGTGTTTCTCCCCACTTGCACTGACTGTGGTCTTTCAGCAAGGAAGTCAAGGATCCAGTTCCTGAAGGTAGTGTTGAAGAAGCCATTTTGCTGACCAGGTGCTGTGGGATGACTGTGTTGAATGATCAGCTGAAGTCCACGTTCGTACATGGGTGTTTTTCTCCTCCAGGTGTTGCAGGCTCAGGTGGCGTCCTGAGGTGATCCTCTGGAGAGTGGTTGGACTGGTAAGCAAACTGGAATGGGTCAAAGGAGGGCATAAGGTTAGAGGTTATGTGTTGCTTAACAAGATATTCAATGCACTTCATCATGATGGCCGTAAAAGCCATGGGGCGATAGTCATTTAGGCTGGCTATTGTTTGTCTTTTAGACACTGGTATGATTGTGGCTGCCTTGAAGGAGGAGGGAACAATGACTTTCTTCAAGGAGTTGTTAAAATGTCTGTCAGCATAGGGTCAAGCTGGTTTGCACATTCCTTGAGTACTCTTCCTAATATGTTGTAGAGTCCTGCTGCTTTCACTATGAGCATTTGATCATTAAGAGTCCCATTGAAGTTTTTTTTTAATATAAAGTGCTGATCAGGAATCATACTGAAATTAACTTTGAAGCAAACCAATTCTGAAATATCTATATATATATATTTAATTTAGTTAACTAACAAAAAAAAAAAAAAACATAAGTATTATCTGACTAAGGTTTGTAGGCTCAGTCATAATAAAAGAAGGTATCATTTCATCTGGACCAGTTTGTTTAAGGGAGAAACGTTTGGTCTTCCATCCAGAAGACTTCATAGGTCTGTGGCCTACCAATAAGATCTGTCCCATAAGTGGCCTTCATTGCTGTGTTTCAAGCCATCCTCCCGTTGGAATCTCAGAAGTAGCTTTTAACACGTGCAAAAGACTCGTCTGTCCAAAACTATCAATCATCATGTAATGATCCAGACGGTGGTCTCTGATACACCTTCGTCTCTGAACTGTCCCAGTGACACCTTTTCACTGATACTTTCAGTAAAAAGACATTAACACTATTTTATTACATTTATTTGAATCAAAACATAAATTTTCTCAAACTGGTTGAGAAAACTGGTTGGGCAAACTCCCACATACGTGGGAGTTTGCCCAACCAGTTTACATGTGCTTTGTGGACTTGGAGAAGGCATTCGACCGCATCCCTCGGGGGGTTCTGTGGGGGGTACTCCGGGAGTATGGGGTACCAGACCCATTGATATGGGCTGTTAGGTCCCTGTACGACCGGTGTCAGAGCTTGGTCCGCATTGCCGGCAGTAAGTCAGGCTCGTTTCCAGTGAGAGTTGGACTCCGCCAAGGTTGCCCTTTGTCACCGATTCTGTTCATAACTTTTATGGACAGAATTTCTAGGCGCAGCCAAGGTGTTGAGAGGATCCGTTTTGGTGGCCTTAGAATCGCTTCTCTGTTTTTTGCAGATGATGTGGTCCTATTGGCTTCATCAGATCGTGATCTACAGCTTTCGCTGGAGCGGTTTGCAGCCGAGTGTGATGCGGCCGGGATGAGGATCAGTTCCTCCAAGTCCGAGGCCATGGTCTTGAGCCGGAAAAGGGTAGCATGCCCTCTCCGGGTCGGGGAGGAGGTCCTGCCCCAAGTGGAGGAGTTTAAGTATCTCGGGGTCTTGTTCACGAATGAGGGAAAACTGGAGCGTGAGATCGATAGGCGGATAGGTGCAGCATCCGCAGTGAAGCGGGCGCTGTACCGGTCTGTCGTGGTGAAGAGAGAGCTGAGTCGAAAGGCAAAGCTCTCAATTTACCGATCGATCTACGTTCCCACCCTCATCTATGGTCATGAGCTTTGGGTTGTGACCGAAAGAACGAGATCTCGGATACAAGCGGCTGAAATGAGTTTTCTCCGCAGGGTGGCTGGACTCTCCCTTAGAGATAGGGTGAGAAGCTCAGTCATCCGGGAGGGACTCGGAGTAGAGCCGCTGCTTCTCCACATCGAGAGGAGCCAGTTGAGGTGGCTCGGGCATCTGGTTAGGATGCCTCCTGGACGCCTCCCTGGTGAGGTGTTCCGGGCATGTCCCACCGGGAGGAGACCCAGAGGAAGACCCAGGACACGCTGGAGGGACTATGTTTCTCGGCTGGCCTGGGAACGCCTTGGGATTCCCCCAGAGGAGCTGCTCCAAGTGGCTGGGGAGAGGGAAGTCTGGGCCTCCCTACTTAGGCTGCTACCCCCGCGACCCGACCCCGGATAAGCGGAAGAAAATGGATGGATGGATGAAAACATAAATTTCAGAAGAGACTTCCTTTTAATGTGTGTTAATTCAGAATTAATTCTGAGAATAACTTGTCATTGGGCCTCATGCAAAAACATGTTCGTATTTTTATCCTAAATTTCTCTTACTTTTGTTCGTACGAAGCGTTCGTACAAACATGCCACGTCAGATTCAACAAACTCTTCTATCCTCAGGAAAAGTGTGTTAATGAGCTGCGCAAATATGATGAATTCCACCTGTTCTATCCACCTGCTCGTGCACGTGGAGAGGTCATTTACATAATTCCCACCCCTCAAAACACCATATAAGGCTACGTTTCCTGCCTCAGAAAGCAGGAAGTGTCCATTCATATCTTTATGAATGGACACTTCCTTTATACTTTTCGCTGTCATCTTTGACAGCGAGAAGTATAAAGAAGAACTTTACTGGTGCGGAGATTGAAGTTCTGCTCTCAGAGTAAATAACTAACTAACTAAATAAATAAATCTGTAATTTTTAGCAGCGTCAGCTGTGAATCTGCTTTAAAGCCGAGGACCCACTCAAACGTGCGGCGCGCACGGACCATCCCCGGGGCACGGGGGGGTGGGCCCGGGCGCGACGTGCGGGAGGCGCACGGGGGTCGACGTGGGGCGCTCGGCGATCCTCGGCACGCGGCCGGCCCACGGAACTTTGTACCCAGCGGCGTGGCGGTCCTGCTCGGCCGTGACCCGCCGCGGCCCCCGAGTACCCGCGTACTCGTCCGCGACCCGTCCGGGCCGCGGCGGTGGGTGTGAAGCCGCTTTATTTTAATTTAACCAATTTAACCAATTTGTGTCGTTGCATTTAATATCCATCCATCCATCCATTTTCTTCCGCTTATCCGGGGTCGGGTCGCATTTAATATTATGGTTCTAATTCAAACAGAAAATAGTGAGTTATAGGTAAATTATCAGAGAATAATTACAAGTCCTCAATTACAAATTAAAAAGTTACCAACAAGCCAGCCATCGATGCACACCTTGCGCAAGACGCGTGCCAACTGTTTTGCAGCACAAATGACTCATTTGTGCTGCAAAATGTAGTTTAAATACAATGCTAAATTATAAATATAAACAATACACGTTTTTCCATTTATTTATCACTACATAACCTAGGCTATGTATCACTAATGAACTTTAACACCTTTTGGCAGGCTGAACATGTCTATGGATGAGCTGTATGAGGAATGTGTGACTGCAAACAGCCTGATAGACCACCTCACCACCTCACCTCAGGAGAAAGAAAGGTGGCAGTCCCAGGGAACAGCAGAGAAGTGGATGCAAGTTCTTCAGGCAGCTGACCTCTCCAACATCCAGCTGTTGTATCCTTTGTCCTCAGCATCCCATCTTCCACTGGGTTTGTGGAAAGGATTTTCTCTTTCATGAAAAGTAAGTGGACTGATGTGCAAAACAAATGTTCTACTGAACTAATTAGAAGTGAGCTCATTGTCAGTCTAAATTATGAAATGTCTTGCTCAGAGTTTTACTCTTTGGCACTGAAAAACAGAGCATTCCTTGCTGCAGCACGATCTCAGCAGAAAAACAAATGGAAAAAATAGGTTGACTCCTAATGTAACGTTCCACTGTTTAGTTTACAAGTTTTTTATTTTTACTACAAGTGGAAAGCCATGGCCTTTGAGGCGCAATGTGTTTATGTTTACAGATTTACTACAAACTTTATTTGCACGTTGCACTAAATGCACTATTACAGAATGTTCGTATTGATTTTTTGTTATTTAATACTGTTTTAAGTTATTAAGCAGGACAGAGGTCTGTTTAAGAAAGATACATAATTCTGTTTTAAGTTATTAAGCAGGACAGAGGTCTGTTTAAGAAAGATACATAATTCTGTTTTAAGTTATTAAGCAGGACAGAGGTCTGTTTAAGAAAGATACATAATTTTCAAAAGATATGTTTGTTTCTGGCAATTCTATTTGCACTAAAAATAAATGGTTAATTGTGTAATAATTTGTTTATACATATTTTTATAATTCAAAAACACGTATCCAAATGAATTCAGGTTGATTTCAAAGTGAGGAGGGGCAGGCAGGGTGTTTGTGTGTCTGTGTGTGTGTGTGTGTGGGGGGGGTTAAATGGGGTGACCAGCCCTGCCGAGAGGTGTCCCTTATTTATTTATCAAGGAGTTGGCAACCCTATTTTCAATGGGCATAATGCAGTTAAGACAGGTAGCTTAGTACACCCCTAGTTTTTCAACATTAACAATATAATATAATCTAGTCTAAAAAAAATGATTTTTGTGGGGGAGGTGGGGTTGTATACAATAGTATGTGTGGTGCAGCCTAAGCATTTGTCTTTTTTGTTGCTTTTTCTTACGCTACTTTTACTTTTATACTTTTAAGTAGTTTTTGAAACCAGTACTTTTTTACTTTTACTTGAGTAAAAAGCTAGAGTTGATACTTCTACTTCTACAGAAGTAATTTTAAATCCCAGTATCTATACTTCTACTTGAGTAATGAATTTGAATACTTTTGACACCACTGCAAATGAGTCATGCGCTCCTCCTGGCCATCGCGCAACCACATTTAGCAGGTTATATTTCGAATCAGATATAATTTGGACATTTATGGAGTGGTATTGCTTCCGATTGAGGAATGGGAATGCGTCAAGTGAAGGTGCTTTGATCCGCGGATCAAAGCACCTGTGACACACCAGACAAATTAAACTTAAAATTATAATTCTAATTCAAACAGAATAACCTATTGTCAAGAATAATTATGGTGCGTGATTTTTTTAAACCCAAAATATTTTCTAAATAACGAAGTATAAAGTTATTAGTGGAGAAAATCCGTCTGGATAAAGGAGCCAACAGATAGGTTTTTAAAATTTTTATGGTATGTCTATGGGCTATCCAGACAATGTTCATTCAATTTAATACACAAAATAATTCTTAGATAATCAATTATACCCTTTTTAATTCTGCCATTCTTAACTTTCGTTTTGAACGACTGGTTTATGATAATGAGCTCTCATGGTCACGCCCTTCAAAGATCTGTTTACATTTACTCCGCCCTCTGTAAGAGCCAGTATCTCTAATCTGTTGTTGTTTTAAAATTAGCTCTTTTTTATTACTCATTTGACTTCCCGTTAGTGCTAGCTTAAAATAACTTACTGAAAGCCGTCTGCGCGCGCCGCCATGAGCTGCTCCTTTTAGGCCGAATCCGATGCTAAAAATAGCTCGTTCCTCCTCCGCCCTTTTATGTCCGCTCATTGCATGCGGCGCTTTTGGGAGCGATCTCTGCTTCAGTCCAGACATACACAAAGTTCACTGAGTGTCTCCAGTTAATTTATCCGTATGAAGCAACCTCTGACCGGACCCCACGCACCTCAAAAGCTATCAGCTCCCAGCCAGCTCCCAGCCAGCTCCCAGCCAGCTCCCAGCCAGCTCCCAGCCAGCTCCCAGCCAGCTCCCAGCCAGCTCCCAGCCGCAGATGGTCTCTTCGCCGGCGATCTGCTCGTTTTCCGTCTGCCGGCTGCTCGTTGGGAGCGATCGCTAATACGTTAAAAATTGAACTAAAACGTAAAAATAACAATTATACTTTATTTATAAAGCCATTTAAAACAACCACAGCTGCAACAAAGTGCTGTACACATGAAATTAAGAACATTTAAACAAAATATGAGATGAAATCAGGAAAAACAACCGTCACGTCTATTATACTGAAGTGGGTTGAGCCTAACCAGGGGTTGCTAGGTGAGGGGCTGGACTCAGGTTTGAGGTGGGTTCCCAGCCAGCATGCATAGTTGGGCCACACATGGGGTTATTGTGGGCTACTTGGGTAACGAGTGGGCATGGGATTTATCTGGGCTAACTGCATGAGACCCATAGGTTATCCCATAAAGGAACCCATTTTGTTGGCCCTGTTGGGCTAAATATATGGGTCCTATACAGCATTAATTTTATTTGGGCTAACTAGGAATGGGACAGATATGTGAATCAGTATATGGGACCCATGTGATTTTAGTATAATGTGCCCAGCATGGGAAGCCCATGTGGGCTAACTGTATTTATCCCAAGTGGTATAAATGTGGGATCACCTTACATGGGTTCAACCTGGGCATGGATATATAGGGCCCAGTACATTTTTATATGGGCTAACTGGGATGGGAATGGGACAGAAATGGGCATCATTATATGGGACCCATGTGGTTTTAGTATAATGGGCACAATATGGGAAGCCCATGTGTGCTAACTATATTGACCCCAAGTGGGATAAGTGTCGGATGACCTTACATGGGTTCAGCCTTGGCATGGATATATAGACCCCAGTTCATTTTTATGTGGGCTAATTGGGAATGGGACAGAAATGGGCAATACTATATGGGACCCATGTGGTTTCGGTATATTGGGCCCAGCATGGGAAGCCCATGTGGGCTAATTGTATTTATCCCAAATGGTATAAATGTGGGATCACCTTTCATGGGTTCAACCTGGACATGGATACATAGGGCCTAGTACGTTTTTATGTGGGCTAACTAGGAATGGGACAGAAATGGGTATCATTATATGGGACCATGTGGTTTTAGTATAATGGTCACAGTATGAGGAGCCCATGTGTGCTAACTGTATTGACCCCAAGTGGGATAAGTGTCAGATGACCTCACATAGGTTTAGCCTTGGCATGGATATATAGGCCCCAGTTCATTTTTATGTGGGCTAACTGGGAATGGGACAGAAATGGGCATTAGTATATGGGACCCATGTGGTTTTAGTATAATGGGCCCAGCATGGGAAGCCCTTATGGGCTAACTGTATTTACCCCCATTGGGATAAGTGTGGGCTGACCTTACATGGGTTGAACCTGGGCATAGATATATTGGCCCCAGTTGAATTTTATTTGGGCTAACTGGGAATGGGACAGATATGCGCATCTGTATATGGGACCCATGTGATTTTAGTATAATGTGCCCAGCATGGGAAGCCCATGAGGGCTAACTGTATTTATCCCAAGTGGTATAAATGTGAGATCACCTTACATGGGATGAACCTGAGCATGGATATATAGGGCCCAGTACATTTATATGTGGGCTAACTGGCAATGGGACAGAAATGGGCAATTTATATGGGACCCATGTGGTTTTAGTATAATAGGCCCTACATGGGAAGCCCATGTGGGTTGTTCTCTCCGTGCATGCGTGGGTTTTCTCCGGGTGCTCCGGTTTCCTCCCACAGTCCAAAGACATGCATGTTAGGCTGATTGGTAACTCTAAATTGACCGTGGGTGTGAGTGAGACAGGTCCCTCTTGTAAATGAGTCCCCGTGGCTCAACGAGGCTAGCCTGTATAAATAAAAGTTGAATGAATGTGGGCAGACTGTAAATATGGGCTGACCTTACATGGGTTGAACCTGGGCATAGATATATTGGTCCCAGTTTGTGTTTATGTTGGATAACTTCGAATGGGACAGACATGGACATTATTATATGGGACCCATGTGGTTTTAGTATAATGGCCCCAGCATCGGAAGCCCTTATGGGCTAACTGTATTTACCCCAAGTGGGTTAAATGTGGGATGACCTTACATGGCTTCAACCTGGGCATGTATATTTAGGCCCCAGTTCATTTTTACGTGGGCTAACTGGGAATGGGACAGAAAAGGGCAATATTATATGGTACCCATGTAGGGGTGGGCGATATGGCTCAAAAATTGTATCGTGATATCTCAGAGCGATATCACGATAACGATAAATTTCGTGATATAACCCAAAAAAAAAAAGAAATCAAATTTATTTATTTGACAAAATTAATTTAACATGTTACTTTGCAGTATTATACATTTTTTAAAAACAACAAGGGTTAATTTGACTGAAATTACTTTATTTAGTAAAGTATTCAGTCAGTATAAAAATAAAAAATAAAAAAGATCTGTTATTTAGATTGAAAAAGTCTGCACAAAATATAATGGACTATCTTTAGGCTTTTAATACCTAGTAGTTCTTTGACATTCTTGTTAGGTCTAAATTGTTTTTAATTTTTAACTGGCTGTTTTTTATTGTTATTTTTTATTGTTTGTTTTATTTCTGTATTGTTCAGCACTTTGTGCACCTTCTGGCTGCTGAAAAGGGCTCTATAAATAAAGATTGATTGATTGATTGATAAACAAAAACCACCACAAAAACTAAAGTTCAGGTGTAGTTTCCTAAATCACTCTCCATGTAAAATATATTATTCTTTGTTTCTAAAGAGTGACACGGTCGAAAATTTGTTGACGGTCCCTAAGTGAACCATGACGTCTCTGAATAGGGGCAGACTCAGCGCGGCTGCCCGAAATCAGACTCCATGAAGTGGACTGACGAGAGCAACGCACCGATGAAGACACGGAGCTCGAATATCCAACTTCCAACTTGAAAATAACTTCACTGTGGTTTTGTCTTGGTCCGTGGAGAGCTGCGCGTGTTTGTAGAGACAGTTTGCAGAGCGAGGGAGACCAGCCCGCAGCGCGACTGCTCAGTGGGGTGGGGGCGGGTGGGGGCATTTGATCCTCTACCTGCTGTTCAGAGCAGCCAGGGGACAGAGCTGACACGACGCGCGGTTTGTTTTTATCATTTTAGCACCAGTACAGACTGGTGGAAGAGAGGTGCGCAGTTCAGATTGAAGCGCTCGGTTGGGGGGCGGGGCGTCCTTACGTATCACGTCATGAAATTAGCATATCATGATATCTTTTTTTTGCCCGGGCAAGCTATTTTTACCGGTATTATCGTAAACGATATGATATGGCCCAGCCCTATACCCATGTGGTTTTAGTATAATGGGCCCTGCATGCGAAGCCCATGTGGGCAGACTGTATTTACCCCAAGTGGTATAAGAATGGGCTGACCTTACATGGGTTGAACCTGGGCATGACTCTAGAGGTTCCAGTTCATGTTTATGTGGGATAAGTGCGAATGGGACAGAAATGGACATTATTATATGGGACCCATGTGGTTTTAGTATAATGGGTCCAGGATGGGAAGCCCTTATGGACTAACTGTAATTACCCCAAGTGGGCTAAATGTGGGATGACCTTACATGGCTTCAACCTGGGCATGTATATATAGGCCCCAGTTCATTTTTATGTGGGCTAACTGGGAACGGGACAGAAATGGGCAATATTATATGGGACCCATGTGGTTTCGGTATAATGGGTCCAGCATGGGTAGCACATGTGGGCTAACTGTATTTACCCCAATTGGGCTAAATGTGGGATGACCTTACATGGCTTCAACCTAGGCATGTATATGCCCAGCTCATTTTTACGTGTGCTAACTGGGAATGGGACAGATATGTGCATCAGTACATAGGACCCATGTGATTTTAGTATAATGTGCCCAGCATGGGAAGCCCATGTGGGCTAACTGTATTCATCCCAAGTGGTATAAATGTGGGATCAACAGATACAGATTTAAACTATGCATTGAATTTACATTTATAAATTCAATGTATAGTTCAAATCTGTATCTGTTGATCAAAACCAACAAGAATTAAAACTCATAGTCCCACAATCAAAAACAAAACTAAAAAACGGGGAGTGAACTGTGTTGATTTCCCATCATGCTTAGCAGTATACAGTATTAGTGTTCAGTTATAGTTTATATCTGTATCTGTTGATCAAAACCAACAAGAAATACAACTCATAGTGCCACAATCAAAAAGGAAACAAAAAAACGGGAGTGCTGTATTGATTTCCCATAATGTTTAGCAGTATTTTAGTGTTCCGGGCTGCACCATGAGTCAGAAGGACATCTGTGTTACAGAACTTCCTCTTGTTAAAGTTTAGGTATTACTTGTTGTGAGACCCAGAGTGTCTTCTTTGGGTTTAACTCACACAATGTTAAGACAGAAGTCACAGAGTATGGTGCAATATGTGTGCTCGCTGACATACTTCAAGGATCAGAAATATCGGTAGGTTGCATCGGAAAATCCGATACGTAAATTATGCTGGTAAGAACACACGTGGGTCTTTAATGGGCCTCATGTAAGTTAACCATCTGGGTCCCACTGAAAACCCAGTCAGTGCCTTAAAAATATGTAGGCAAACCCATATGGGGCCACCATGGAAACAGTGGACAAACTCACTTATTACCCATATTTTTTAGCCCAGTTGGAACCCAGTTTAGTCCCAGGTAGATATTCTTCAAGGCACACACATGGGTTTTACATGGGCTTCATATAAGTTAACCATCTGGGAACCACTGAAAGCCCAGTCAGGGCCCATTAAAGTCTATCTGGGCAAACCCATGTGGGGCCACCATGGAAACTGTGGACAAACCCACTTATTACCCATATTTTTAGCCCAGTTGGGACCCAGTTTAGTCCCAGGTAGATATTATTCAAGGCACACACATGGGTTTTACATGGGTCTCAATTAAGTTAAACATCTGGGTCCCACTAAAAACCCAGTCAGGGCCCATTAAAATCTATGTGGGCAAACCCATGTGGGGCCACCATGGAAACCGTGGACAAAACCTTTTGGGACCCATGTTTTTTGCACATATGTATACCATATGGAGCCCACCTGTGCATGCTGGCTGGGTTGTGGCTGCGGTTTGTGACGTCACAAACCGCAGGATTTGAAAACGAAGTGTTTCTATCAAAGATAAATAAATATACTTAGAGTAAATAAACCACTGGGTGCATTTTTTTGGCACTAGGACTGTTTTTTTTATGAAGTACATACCCAAAGTTTAGTATAAAAAAAAAACATTAAAAAGTGAATTTTGTATGTGTTAAATAAAATGGTGTCCCACCTCTCTTAACATAACAGGACCAGCCTTGTTACTGTGAAGATACTGATAAGCTTCAGAGCTTTTCAGATTGCTCATCGCTTCGCCATCTGAAGCAACAGTCAACAAAGTAGCTAAATATGCTAGTAGCTAAATATGCTAGTGTACGTTATTTTCGGCCACTTCTTCAAGTTGTCTTCCCACCCCTCAATAGCTGTAGGTAGCGGTAAAACAATATCTCCACATTTGAGTTGTGATTGTTCGTGTTCCCACATATTTTATGACCTAAAACCTCTGACGAAAACCGGTTAGCGCGTTGCTAGCGTGTAAAAAAAAAGGTGCCGGTTCTGACTTCCGGCGGAAGTCGTTCCCATAATTTGTGCAAGGCATCATGGGGGCTAGGAATAAAACATAAAACTACTTTTTTTTAAGTTTTATTAATCAAAACAAGCCCAAAATACGCACAAAATTTATAAGCGACTTCAGAAGAAAACAAAGCCAAACTCGCTTATAATAAGCGGACTTGGCAACTATGCTAGAGGTCAAAAACTGTTTGGCTTCACTCCTCATCCAGTCTGTCTGGACTTTCTCTCCTGCAATGCCCCACCCACATCACATGACTTAAACTAACATGTTACCAACCTCATACAACAAATATCTACACATAAAACAAATAGCTTCAGTTAATAATAATAATAATAATAATAATAATTAATTCAATTTATAACGCACTTTTCATTACTCAAAATCTCAAAGTGCTACACATATATTGAATGCTACACACATTCAGTTATACATATAATCTTTACAAAATTTAGTTTAGGTCCCTACATACAATATACAGGTGACACCCTACCTACGACTCCATCGACCTACGGCCGCCTGGACCTACGAACGTATCATATTTAATAAAAATATGAAATTACTGTATTTAAAAAAATAAATAAAAAAAAATTGTGTTTAAATGTTCTTAATTTCATGTGTACATCACTTTGTTGCAGCTGTGGTTGTTTTAAAGGCTTTATAAATAATAATTATGATAAAAATGATCATTTCTGATCATTTTTCACTTTTCAACCAAGATGGCCGCGCTCAGACCAGCTGCAGCTTCATGGGTTCTTGGTTCATCCCTAGTTTTTAGTAATTTTAATAGTGTTTTTGTACCTGACTCTGTGCGTTTTTTGCGGGTGAATTATAGCCGAACTGAACTGTTAAGAATTGGAACGGATTTACCATAGGGCACAGCTGATATCAGCAACGAACTCAAATCAGAGCTCGGAAGATTGGAGCTGTTAAGAACATCTTTCTGGAAGCAGATACGCTCCGGTTCACGCTCCAGGGGAAAGAAAAGGAAGCGGTGCTCCCGAGGTCAGAAGCGAGGCTGCCGAGCAAGAATTATGACGAGACTGCGGGCAGACGCTAAAACCGGGAGACCCCCGATGCCAGGCTCTTTTTCTGTCTAACGTCCGCTCGCTGGACAACAAAATGGATCTGCTCCGACTGAGAGTAACAGCGTCGGAGGAGTTGAGGAGGTGCTCTGTGCTCTGCCTGACAGAAACGTGGATCTCTGAGGATACACCGGACTCTGTTTATGAGCTGGATGACAGACTCTTTTTCAGAACGGACCGGTGCACCGAGACTACGGGAAAAACACGAGGCGGTGGTGTGTGTGTTTAGCTCTGCTGCAAATGTCTGCCACAGGAGCGCACAGCAAGGCTTTTAAGAAGATTAACACTTAAAAACAATTATTTGTTTGATAAAAATTATAGCAAATATGTGTCTGAGCTGAACTTTTCCTTAATAAATGAACGTAATTGTGAAATGAGCTGGATTAAAAAATTTGTTTCGCTACGTCTGATGAAACAAAACATGCACGCGCAGCACCAGACATGCAGTAGCAGCGAACAGACCTGCATGTACCGGTATTTTAATTTTAGCAGGATAAACACCTAAAAATATATATTTGTTAGCTGACATTATTGTAAGAGTGTGTCTCAGTTTAATTTTTGTTAATAAATGATTACAAATCAGCTTATTTTAGAACGTAAATAACACAAAGCACGCACCCATACAGAGCATTTCCGCTTTTCAGCGTGAGCTGAATTTCATTAAAATTTAACTACAGAAACGCCTAAAAAAATATTTGTTAGCTGAATATATATGTTAGTGTGTCTCAGTTTAATTTTTGTTAATAAATGATTGCAAATCAGCTTATTTTAGAACGTAAATAACACCAAGCGCACACCCAGAAAACAGGCCCGCTTTTCAGCGCGAGCTGAATTTCATTAAAATTCAACTACAGAAACGCCTAAAAAAAATGTGTTAGCTGAAATTATTTTAAGAGTGTGTCTCTGTTTAATTTTTGTTAAGAAATGCACTTTGACAGTTACAACCACATAAATAAAGCAGCTTTAAAATTACTACCGGTACACCCGCACATAAAGATGACAGAAACAGATATTTATTTTACGGTTTTTATTTAAAAAAATTGTTCCCCCTACTCAAAACCTAGAAACTCCTCGTCCTCAGTATCACTGACAAACAGTTCTTCAAGAGAAGGAGGCAGGTTTCCAGCTATCAGAGGCCCCTGTCCCTCCATCTCCATCTCCTCCTCCTCCTCCTCCTCCTCCTCACCGCTGCTGTCCGAGTCCTCTGCAACTCCAGCAGACTGTGGGAGAATACCTGCTTTCTTAAAGCCAGCCACTATGGTCCTGGTGGTGAATGATGCCCAGGCCTTGCCCACCCACTCCACAGCCTGGGAGAAAGTCGCGTGCCGCATCCTCCCAGTGGCAGTGAAGGAGTGCTCTCCAGAAACCATCCATTCCTCCCAAAGCTTCCTAAGAGAGCACTTAAAGCTTCTGTTGACGCTGATGTCCAGTGGCTGCAGGAGTTTTGTGAGCCCACCGGGAATTATTGTTGGCATGGTGTTGAGTGTCTTGATTTTGTTCTTCATGGAGTCAGTGACGTGGGTCCGCATACTGTCCATCACCAACAGAGCCTTTTTGGTTCTGAAGAACCCGTCAGGACGATGGACAAAACATTTGTTGAGCCAAAACAACATCATGGCTTCGTCCATCCATCCTTTGGGGTTGACAGAAACCACTACTCTGGGGGTGAAGTCCTCCTTAGGCATGGTTTTGCGCTTAAAGATGACAAGTGGGGGGAGTTTGCAGCCATCTGCCCCACAGGCCAGAACAACTGTGAAATGCGACTTTTCATGGCCTGTGGTCAGAATATTAATATACTTTTCTCCCTTCTGGGACACGCTCCTCCCAAGCGGTGTGTCGAATGTCAACAGGACTTCGTCCATATTAATAATGTGGTCCGCAGTGACTCCATACGTCTGGACCTGGCGTGAGAAAGACAAAGGCAGAAATTAGCGTTGGGCTACAGTAAACAAAAGAATTGAGCGCGTGCACCCACCCGTTGTGAGCGCGAACAGACCTGCAACATTAAAATGTTTCTTTGTTTGTTCACATGTGCGTTCCAAACCTTCATTTATCGATTTTATATTAAATTAATATATTAAAATTTAGCAAGATACGGGTACGTTAAACATACAAAAAAACAAACATGTTAGCTTAACGGTATCCGGCGACACACGAAGGCAGACATTAGCGTACAGTAAACAAAAGAAACGAGCGCGCACTCACAGACCACAAACTCGCTGTGAGCGCGCAATTTTATATTAAATTAATATATTAAAATTTAGCAAGATATGGGTATGTGGCTGGGGAGAGGGAAGTCTGGGCCTCCCTACTTAGGCTGCTACCCCGCGACCCGACCCCGGATAAGCGGAAGAAGATGGATGGATGGATGGATAGGTATGTTAAACACACAAAAAAAACAACATGTTAGCTAACCTGATGACTCACAAAAGCACGAAAGCTGTCAATTTTCTCCTGGAAGTCGGCCGGGAGCTTCTGAGACATGGTGGTTCTGGTCCTGATGGAAAGATCATGCCGTTTCATGAATCTAAAACACCAGCTAGGACCACCAGCGAACTCCGACAGCCCCATGTCCTTTGCGACAGCCATGGCATGCAGACACAGCTGGATTGTGGACACCCCTCTCCCAGAGGCGCGCTCGGAGAGGACCAAGGCTTTGACCGTGTCCTCCAGCTGTGGCCAGCGCGCTTTCTGGCCCCGGTTGGCCCGCTTGGACCGCTTCATAGTTTGGAGGATGGCCTCTGATTTCCTCCAGCCCCGGATCACTTTCTCGCTGACCCCGAAGTGGCGGTCAGCGGTGCGGTTCCCATGCTCCATGGCGAATTTTACGACCTCCAGCTTGTAGTCTGCAGTGTATGATCTTCTTTTTGGAGGCATGGCTCTTCTGGTAACGTGGTTCTCTCGTTCTCTCTGTTGGTTGTTCTTGTTTGTCTGTATTCTCCTCACTCACTCTCAGAAATGTCGCTTGGGTGATGGGTTTTTATGCTCAAT
>JBBPBX010049048.1:0-25512 GCA_038048925.1 Garcialebias charrua
CAAGACGCACAGAAAACCCTCTGGCGTCAACGTTGTACGATAAATGGGAAGGCGGCCATTTTGGAATGTGGACCAAATTGAGTGCACGCACTGGGTGCCGAACGGGTACGGGAAAGGCACGAGAGCGTTTCGGGGTGGACCAGCTCGACTTCCCGCGGTCGCCGCGAGAAGGGCGGAGCGGCGCTAAGGCATTCACACGTGCATTTTCGTAGGAAATGCGGTTTTTCTAGTTGTGTGAATGCCAACAAGGCATTCACACTATAGAGATTGTGTTTATATTTATTATAGTTACTATCTTCCGTCCGTACGTTTTTTGGCACGCTACTCCTCCTAGAGTATTTGTGCCATTTCAACGATTCATATATCAAAATGTTCAGCTCGTTCAGGACAATCCAGCTATGACTTTTGGTAATGCTGCAAGTTGCGCTTTTTGAAATATTAAGCCTTTTCGGCCATTTTTTTCCCATTGAAAATGAATGGAGCTAAAATGAAATGGTCTTTTGGGGGCTTTATCATACCCTAAAACTCACCAAATTTGGCAGACTCATCACTCAGACATGCAGGAGTAACAAATGATCAAAACCTCGCATTTTCATATATGCTGAAGGGGCGTGGCCTGGCCTCAAAGTTAGGCATCTCGCCATGAAAAACGAAACACTAATAGCACCTACACGAAAACCGTCTAATACATCAAACCTTCAGTGATTGACCCACAACCACTCCCCTGCAATACTGAATGGTCAAATCATGACATTAATTAAGCCACGCCCCCTCACAACAGGAAGTGTACAGTTATACATTGAACGTCCCGATCGGACACCTGTTACCTAATCAGCGGGACGGTCTGTCCAGTGACCGAAGACATGTTGCTGTAACAAGCTTTCCACGACTGGTTGTTTTGGGTGGAGCATGTGGGCGTGGCGATGTGGCGAATCAGACGTAACGCCGTCACAATACGTTTGGCCTTTTGGGAGCTTTATCATATCCCAAAACTCACCAAATTTGGCAGACTCGTCAGGACTGGTGAAAAATTACATATTTTGGGGGCGTGGCCAAAATTGCAACAGAAAGGGCTCAAGAGCGCCACCTAGAAAATTTCAAACTACCCTCCGCATTGGCCTTAGTTTCACGTAGGATCATGAAATTTGGTACACTTGTCCAATTCACCAAGACGCACAGAAAACCCTCTGGCGTCAACGTTGTACGATAAATGGGAAGGCGGCCATTTTGGAATGTGGACCAAATTGAGTGCACGCACTAGGTGCCGAACGGGTACGGGAAAGGCACGAGAGTGTTTCGGGGTGGACCAGCTCGACTTCCCGCGGTCGCCGCGAGAAGGGCGGAGCGGCGCTAAGGCATTCACACGTGCATTTTCGTAGGAAATGCGGTTTTTCTAGTTATTATTATAGTTACTATCTTCCGTCCGTACGTTTTTTGGCACGCTACTCCTCCTAGAGTATTTGTGCCATTTCAACGATTCATATATCAAAATGTTCAGCTCGTTCAGGACAATCCAGCTATGACTTTTGGTAATGCTGCAAGTTGCGCTTTTTGAAATATTAAGCCTTTTCGGCCATTTTTTTCCCATTGAAAATGAATGGAGCTAAAATGAAATGGTCTTTTGGGGGCTTTATCATACCCTAAAACTCACCAAATTTGGCAGACTCATCACTCAGACATGCAGGAGTAACAAATGATCAAAACCTCGCATTTTCATATATGCTGAAGGGGCGTGGCCTGGCCTCAAAGTTAGGCATCTCGCCATGAAAAACGAAACACTAATAGCACCTACACGAAAACCGTCTAATACATCAAACCTTCAGTGATTGACCCACAACCACTCCCCTGCAATACTGAATGGTCAAATCATGACATTAATTAAGCCACGCCCCCTCACAACAGGAAGTGTACAGTTATACATTGAACGTCCCGATCGGACACCTGTTACCTAATCAGCGGGACGGTCTGTCCAGTGACCGAAGACATGTTGCTGTAACAAGCTTTCCAACACTGACCGTTTTGGGTGGAGCATGTGGGCGTGGCGATGTGGCGAATCAGCCGTCACGCCGTCACAAACGAAACACTAATAGCACCTACACGAAAACAGTCTAATACATCAAACCTTCAGTGATTGACCCACATCCGGTCCCCTGCAATACTGAATGGTCAAATCATGACAATAATTAAGCCACGCCCCCTCACAACAGGAAGTGTACAGTTGTACATTGAACATCCCGATCGGACACCTGTTACCTAATCAGCGTGACGGTCTGTCCAGTGACCGAAGACATGTTGCTGTAACAAGCTTTCCACGACTGGTTGTTTTGGGTGGAGCATGTGGGCGTGGCGATGTGGCGAATCAGACGTAACGCCGTCACAATACGTTTGGCCTTTTGGGAGCTTTATCATATCCCAAAACTCACCAAATTTGGCAGACTCGTCAGGACTGGTGAAAAATTACATATTTTGGGGGCGTGGCCAAAATTGCAACAGAAAGGGCTCAAGAGCGCCACCTAGAAAATTTCAAACTACCCTCCGCATTGGCCTTAGTTTCACGTAGGATCATGAAATTTGGTACACTTGTCCAATTCACCAAGACGCACAGAAAACCCTCTGGCGTCAACGTTGTACGATAAATGGGAAGGCGGCCATTTTGGAATGTGGACCAAATTGAGTGCACGCACTGGGTGCCGAACGGGTACGGGAAAGGCACGAGAGTGTTTCGGGGTGGACCAGCTCGACTTCCCGCGGTCGCCGCGAGAAGGGCGGAGCGGCGCTAAGGCATTCACACGTGCATTTTCGCAGGAAATGCGGTTTTTCTAGTTGTGTGAATGCCAACAAGGCATTCACACTATAGAGATTGTGTTTATATTTATTATTGTGTGAATGCCAACAAGGCATTCACACTATAGAGATTGTGTTTATATTTGTGTGAATGCCAACAAGGCATTCACACTATAGAGATTGTGTTTATATTTATTTATAGATGTTACTATCTTCATTCCGTACGTTTTTTGGCATGTAACTACTCGCACAGTTTTGGTGCGATTTCAACAATTCATATATCAAAATGTTCAGCTCATTTAGGACAATCCGGCTATGACTTTTGGTAATGCTGCAACTTTAGCTTTTTGAGATATTCAGCCTTTTCGGCCATCTTTTTCCCATTGAAAATGAATGGAGCTAAAATGAAATGGCCGTTTGGGAGCTTTATCATATCCTAAATCTTACCAAATTTGGCAGACTCATCACTCAGACATGGGGGAGTAAAAAATGATCAAAACCTCATGTTTTCATATATGATGAAGGGGCGTGGCCTGGCCTCAAAGTTAGGTATCTCGCCATGAAAAACGAAACACTAATAGCACCTACACGAAAACTGTCTAATACATCAAACCTTCAGTGATTGACCCACAACCAGTCCCCTGCAATACTGAATGGTCAAATCATGACATTAATTAAGCCACGCCCCCTCACAACAGGAAGTGTACAGTTGTACATTGAACGTCCCGATCGGACACCTGTTACCTAATCAGCGTGACGGTGTGTCCAGTGACCGAAGACATGTTGGTGTAACAAGCTTTCCAACACTGACCGTTTTGGGTGGAGCATGTGGGCGTGGCGATGTGGCGAATCAGACGTAACGCCGTCACAATACGTTTGGCCTTTTGGGAGCTTTATCATATCCCAAAACTCACCAAATTTGGCAGACTCGTCAGGACTGGTGAAAAATTACATATTTTGGGGGCGTGGCCAAAATTGCAACAGAAAGGGCTCAAGAGCGCCACCTAGAAAATTTCAAACTACCCTCCGCATTGGCCTTAGTTTCACGTAGGATCATGAAATTTGGTACACTTGTCCAATTCACCAAGACGCACAGAAAACCCTCTGGCGTCAACGTTGTACGATAAATGGGAAGGCGGCCATTTTGGAATGTGGACCAAATTGAGTGCACGCACTAGGTGCCGAACGGGTACGGGAAAGGCACGAGAGTGTTTCGGGGTGGACCAGCTCGACTTCCCGCGGTCGCCGCGAGAAGGGCGGAGCGGCGCTAAGGCATTCACACGTGCATTTTCGTAGGAAATGCGGTTTTTCTAGTTATAGTTACTATCTTCCGTCCGTACGTTTTTTGGCACGCTACTCCTCCTAGAGTATTTGTGCCATTTCAACGATTCATATATCAAAATGTTCAGCTCGCTTCAGGACAATCCAGCTATGACTTTTGGTAATGCTGCAAGTTGCGCTTTTTGAAATAATTAGCCTTTTCGGCCATTTTTTTCCCATTGAAAATGAATGGAGCTAAAATGAAATGGTCTTTTGGGGGCTTTATCATACCCTAAAACTCACCAAATTTGGCAGACTCATCACTCAGACATGCAGGAGTAACAAATGATCAAAACCTCGCATTTTCATATATGCTGAAGGGGCGTGGCCTGGCCTCAAAGTTAGGCATCTCGCCATGAAAAACGAAACACTAATAGCACCTACACGAAAACCGTCTAATACATCAAACCTTCAGTGATTGACCCACAACCACTCCCCTGCAATACTGAATGGTCAAATCATGACATTAATTAAGCCACGCCCCCTCACAACAGGAAGTGTACAGTTATACATTGAACGTCCCGATCGGACACCTGTTACCTAATCAGCGGGACGGTCTGTCCAGTGACCGAAGACATGTTGCTGTAACAAGCTTTCCAACACTGACCGTTTTGGGTGGAGCATGTGGGCGTGGCGATGTGGCGAATCAGCCGTCACGCCGTCACAAACGAAACACTAATAGCACCTACACGAAAACAGTCTAATACATCAAACCTTCAGTGATTGACCCACATCCGGTCCCCTGCAATACTGAATGGTCAAATCATGACAATAATTAAGCCACGCCCCCTCACAACAGGAAGTGTACAGTTGTACATTGAACGTCCCGATCGGACACCTGTTACCTAATCAGCGTGACGGTCCGTCCAGTGACCGAAGACATGTTGCTGTAACAAGCTTTCCAACACTGACCGTTTTGGGTGGAGCATGTGGGCGTGGCGATGTGGCGAATCAGACGTAACGCCGTCACAATACGTTTGGCATTTTGGGGGCTTTATCATATCCCAAAACTCACCAAATTTGGCAGACTCGTCAGGACTGGTGAAAAATTACATATTTTGGGGGCGTGGCCAAAATTGCAACAGAAACGGCTCAAGAGCGCCACCTAGAAAATTTCAAACTACCCTCCGCATTGGCCTTAGTTTCACGTAGGATCATGAAATTTGGTACATTTGTCCAATTCACAAAGACGCACAGAAAACCCTCTGGCATCAACGTCGTACGATAAATGGGAAGGCGGCCATTTTGGAATGTGGACCAAATCGGGTGCGTACATTGGGTGCCGGACGGGCACGGGAAAGGCACGAGAGCGTTTCGGGGTGGACCAGCTCGACTTCCCGCGGTCGTCGCAAGAAGGGCGGAGCGGCGCTAAGGCATTCACACGTGCATTTTCGCAGGAAATGCGGTTTTTCTAGTTGTGTGAATGCCAACAAGGCATTCACACTATAGAGATTGTGTTTATATTTATTATTATCTACAGTTTATAGATGTTACTATCTTCATTCCGTACGTTTTTTGGCATGTAACTACTCGCACAGTTTTGGTGCGATTTCAACAATTCATATATCAAAATGTTCAGCTCATTTAGGACAATCCGGCTATGACTTTTGGTAATGCTGCAACTTTAGCTTTTTGAGATATTCAGCCTTTTCGGCCATCTTTTTCCCATTGAAAATGAATGGAGCTAAAATGAAATGGCCGTTTGGGGGCTTTATCATATCCTAAATCTCACCAAATTTGGCAGACTCATCACTCAGACATGGGGGAGTAAAAAATGATCAAAACCTCATGTTTTCATATATGATGAAGGGGCGTGGCCTGGCCTCAAAGTTAGGTATCTCGCCATGAAAAACGAAACACTAATAGCACCTACACGAAAACTGTCTAATACATCAAACCTTCAGTGATTGACCCACAACCAGTCCCCTGCAATACTGAATGGTCAAATCATGACATTAATTAAGCCACGCCCCCTCACAACAGGAAGTGTACAGTTGTACATTGAACGTCCCGATCGGACACCTGTTACCTAATCAGCGTGACGGTCTGTCCAGTGACCAAAGACATGTTGCTGTAACAAGCTTTCCAACACTGACCGTTTTGGGTGGAGCATGTGGGCGTGGCAATATGGCGAATCAGACGTAACGCCGTCACAATACGTTTGGCCTTTTGGGAGCTTTATCATATCCCAAAACTCACCAAAATTGGCAGACTCATCAGGACTGGTGAACAATTACATATTTTGGGGGCGTGACCAAAATTTCAAAAGAAACGGCTCAAGAGCGCCACCTAGAAAATTTCAAACTACCCTCCGCATTGGCCTTAGTTTCACGTAGGATCATGAAATTTGGTACACTTGTCCAATTCACCAAGACGCACAGAAAACCCTCGGGCGTCAACGTTGTACGATAAATGGGAAGGCGGCCATTTTGGAATGTGGACCAAATTGGGTGCACGCATTGGGTGCCGAACGGGCACGGGAAAGGCACGAGAGTGTTTCAGGGTGGACCAGCTGGACTTCCCGCGGTCTTTTGGGGGCTTTATCATATCCTAAACCTCACCAAATTTGGCAGACTCATCATTCAGACATGGAGGAGTAAAAAATTATCAAAACCTTGCGTTTTCATATATGCTGAAGGGGCGTGGCCAGGCCTCAAAGTTAGGCATCTCGCCATGAAAAACGAAACACTAATAGCACCTACACGAAAACAGTCTAATACATCAAACCTTCAGTGATTGACCCACAACCAGTCCCCTACAAAACTGAATGGTCAAATCATGACATTAATTAAGCCACGCCCCCTCACAACAGGAAGTGTACAGTTATACATTGAACGTCCCGATCGGACACCTGTTACCTAATCAGCGGGACGGTCTGTCCAGTGACCGAAGACATGTTGCTGTAACAAGCTTTCCAACACTGACCGTTTTGGGTGGAGCATGTGGGCGTGGCGATGTGGCGAATCAGCCGTCACGCCGTCACAAACGAAACACTAATAGCACCTACACGAAAACAGTCTAATACATCAAACCTTCAGTGATTGACCCACATCCGGTCCCCTGCAATACTGAATGGTCAAATCATGACAATAATTAAGCCACGCCCCCTCACAACAGGAAGTGTACAGTTTTACATTGAATGTCCCGATCAGACACCTGTTACCTAATCAGCGTGACGGTCCGTCCAGTGACCGAAGACATGTTGCTGTAACAAGCTTTCCAACACTGACCGTTTTGGGTGGAGCATGTGGGCGTGGCGATGTGGCGAATCAGACGTAACGCCGTCACAATACGTTTGGCATTTTGGGGGCTTTATCATATCCCAAAACTCACCAAATTTGGCAGACTCGTCAGGACTGGTGACAAATTACATATTTTGGGGGCGTGGCCAAAATTGCAACAGAAACGGCTCAAGAGCGCCACCTAGAAAATTTCAAACTACCCTCCGCATTGGCCTTAGTTTCACGTAGGATCATGAAATTTGGTACACTTGTCCAATTCACCAAGACGCACAGAAAACCCTCTGGCGTCAACGTTGTACGATAAATGGGAAGGCGGCCATTTTGGAATGTGGACCAAATCGAGTGCACGCACTAGGTGCCGAACTGGTACGGGAAAGGCACGAGAGCGTTTCGGGGTGGACCAGCTCGACTTCCCGCGGTCGCCGCGAGAAGGGCGGAGCGGCGCTAAGGCATTCACACGTGCATTTTCGCAGGAAATGCGGTTTTTCTAGTTGTGTGAATGCCAACAAGGCATTCACACTATAGAGATTGTGTTTATATTTAATATTATTCCAGTTACTATCTTCCATCCGTACGTTTTTTGGCATCCTACTCCTCCCACAGTTTTTGTGCCATTTCAACGATTCATATATCAAAATGTTCAGCTCGCTCAGGACAATCCAGCTATGACTTTTGGTAATGCTGCAACTTTCGCTTTTTGAGATATTTAGCCTTTTCGGCCATTTTTTTCCCATTGAAAATGAATGGAGCTAAAATGAAATGGCCTTTTGGGGGATTTATCATATCCTAAATCTCACCAAATTTGGCAGACTCATCACTTAGACATGGGGGAGTAATAAATGATCAACACCTCGCGTTTTCATATATGCTGAAGGGGCGTGGCCTGGCCTCAAGGTTAGGCATCTCGCCATGAAAAACGAAACACTAATAGCACCTACACGAATCTCACCAAATTTGGCAGACTCATCACTTAGACATGGGGGAGTAATAAATGATCAACACCTCGCGTTTTCATATATGCTGAAGGGGCGTGGCCTGGCCTCAAGGTTAGGCATCTCGCCATGAAAAACGAAACACTAATAGCACCTACACGAAAACCGTCTAATACATCAAACCTTCAGTGATTGACCCACAACCGGTCCCCTACAATACTGAATGGTCAAATCATGACATTAATTAAGCCACGCCCCCTCACAACAGGAAGTGTACAGTTATACATTGAACGTCCCGATCGGACACCTGTTACCTAATCAGCGGGACGGTCTGTCCAGTGACCGAAGACATGTTGCTGTAACAAGCTTTCCAACACTGACCGTTTTGGGTGGAGCATGTGGGCGTGGCGATGTGGCGAATCAGCCGTCACGCCGTCACAAACGAAACACTAATAGCACCTACACGAAAACAGTCTAATACATCAAACCTTCAGTGATTGACCCACATCCGGTCCCCTGCAATACTGAATGGTCAAATCATGACAATAATTAAGCCACGCCCCCTCACAACAGGAAGTGTACAGTTGTACATTGAACATCCCGATCGGACACCTGTTACCTAATCAGCGTGACGGTCTGTCCAGTGACCGAAGACATGTTGCTGTAACAAGCTTTCCAACACTGACCGTTTTGGGTGGAGCATGTGGGCGTGGCG
The DNA here is from genome assembly GCA_038048925.1 of Garcialebias charrua. Taxonomy (NCBI): domain Eukaryota; kingdom Metazoa; phylum Chordata; class Actinopteri; order Cyprinodontiformes; family Rivulidae; genus Garcialebias; species Garcialebias charrua. The sequence continues at coordinate 8,994 of JBBPBX010049048.1, forward strand.
ATGTGGCGAATCAGACGTAACGCCGTCACAATACGTTTGGCCTTTTGGGAGCTTTATCATATCCCAAAACTCACCAAATTTGGCAGACTCGTCAGGACTGGTGAAAAATTACATATTTTGGGGGCGTGGCCAAAATTGCAACAGAAAGGGCTCAAGAGCGCCACCTAGAATATTTCAAATTACCCTCCGCATTGGCCTTAGTTTCACGTAGGATCATGAAATTTGGTACACCTCCCCGATTCACCAAGGCGCACAGAAAACCCTCTGGCACCAACGTTGTACGATGAAAGGAAAGGCGACCTTTTCGGCCATTTTTATCCCATTGAAAATGAATGGCGCTAAAATGAAATGGCATTTTGGGGGCTTTGTCATATCCCAAAACTCACCAAAATTGGCAGACTCATCAGGACTGGTGAACGATTACATATTTTGGGGGCGTGGCCAAAATTTCAAAAGAAACGGCTCAAGAGCGCCACCTAGAAAATTTCAAACTACCCTCCGCATTGGCCTTAGTTTCACGTAGGATCATGAAATTTGGTACACTTGTCCAATTCACCAAGACGCACAGAAAACCCTCTGGCGTCAACGTTGTACGATAAATGGGAAGGCGGCCATTTTGGAATGTGGACCAAATTGAGTGCACGCACTGGGTGCCGAACGGGTACGGGAAAGGCACGAGAGTGTTTCGGGGTGGACCAGCTCGACTTCCCGCGGTCGCCGCGAGAAGGGCGGAGCGGCGCTAAGGCATTCACACGTGCATTTTCGCAGGAAATGCGGTTTTTCTAGTTATTATTATTATTCTTATATGTTACTATCTTCCGTCCGTACGTTTTTTGGCGTCCTACTCCTCCTACAGTTTTCGTGCCATTTCAACATATCATATATCAAAATGTTCAGCTCGTTCAGGACAATCCAGCAATGACTTTTGGTAATGGTGCAACTTTAGCTTTTTGAGATATTTAGCCTTTTCGGCCATTTTTTTCCCATTGAAAATGAATGGAGCTAAAATGAAATGGCCTTTTGGGGGCTTTATCGTATCCTAAAACTCATCAAATTTGGCAGACTCATCATTCAGACATGGGGGAGTAAATATTTATCAAAACCTTGCGTTTTCATATATGCTGAAGGGGCGTGGCCTGGCCTCAAAGTTAGGCATCTCGCCATGAAAAACGAAACACTAATAGCACCTACACGTAAACTGTCTAATACATCAAACCTTCAGTGATTGACCCACAACCGGTCCCCTACAATACTGAATGGTCAAATCATGACATTAATTAAGCCACGCCCCCTCACAACAGGAAGTGTACAGTTGTACATTGAAGGTCCCGATCGGACACCTGTTGACTAATCAGCATGACGGTCTGTCCAGTGACCAAAGACATGTTGCTGTAACAAGCTTTCCAACACTGACCGTTTTGGGTGGAGCATGTGGGCGTGGCGACGTGGCGAATCAGACGTAACGCCGTCACAAACGAAACACTAATAGCACCTACACGAAAACTATTTAATACATCAAACCTTCAGTGATTGACCCACATCCGGTCCCTTGCAATACTGAATGGTCAAATCATGACATTAATTAAGCCACGCCCCCTCACAACAGGAAGTGTACAGTTGTACATTGAACGTCCCGATCGGACACCTGTTACCTAATCAGCGTGACGGTGTGTCCAGTGACCGAAGACATGTTGGTGTAACAAGCTTTCCAACACTGACCGTTTTGGGTGGAGCATGTGGGCGTGGCGATGTGGCGAATCAGACGTAACGCCGTCACAATACGTTTGGCCTTTTGGGAGCTTTATCATATCCCAAAACTCACCAAATTTGGCAGACTCGTCAGGACTGGTGAAAAATTACATATTTTGGGGGCGTGGCCAAAATTGCAACAGAAAGGGCTCAAGAGCGCCACCTAGAATATTTCAAATTACCCTCCGCATTGGCCTTAGTTTCACGTAGGATCATGAAATTTGGTACACTTGTCCAATTCACCAAGACGCACAGAAAACCCTCTGGCGTCAACGTTGTACGATAAATGGGAAGGCGGCCATTTTGGAATGTGGACCAAATCGAGTGCACGCACTAGGTGCCGAACGGGTACGGGAAAGGCACGAGAGCGTTTCGGGGTGGACCAGCTCGACTTCCCGCGGTCGCCGCGAGAAGGGCGGAGCGGCGCTAAGGCATTCACACGTGCATTTTCGCAGGAAATGCGGTTTTTCTAGTTGTGTGAATGCCAACAAGGCATTCACACTATAGAGATTGTGTTTATATTTATTTGTGTGAATGCCAACAAGGCATTCACACTATAGAGATTGTGTTTATATTTATTATAGTTACTATCTTCCGTCCGTACGTTTTTTGGCACGCTACTCCTCCTAGAGTATTTGTGCCATTTCAACGATTCATATATCAAAATGTTCAGCTCGTTCAGGACAATCCAGCTATGACTTTTGGTAATGCTGCAAGTTGCGCTTTTTGAAATATTAAGCCTTTTCGGCCATTTTTTTCCCATTGAAAATGAATGGAGCTAAAATGAAATGGCATTTTGGGGGCTTTATCATACCCTAAAACTCACCAAATTTGGCAGACTCATCACTCAGACATGCAGGAGTAACAAATGATCAAAACCTCGCATTTTCATATATGCTGAAGGGGCGTGGCCTGGCCTCAAAGTTAGGCATCTCGCCATGAAAAACGAAACACTAATAGCACCTACACGAAAACCGTCTAATACATCAAACCTTCAGTGATTGACCCACAACCACTCCCCTGCAATACTGAATGGTCAAATCATGACATTAATTAAGCCACGCCCCCTCACAACAGGAAGTGTACAGTTATACATTGAACGTCCCGATCGGACACCTGTTACCTAATCAGCGGGACGGTCTGTCCAGTGACCGAAGACATGTTGCTGTAACAAGCTTTCCAACACTGACCGTTTTGGGTGGAGCATGTGGGCGTGGCGATGTGGCGAATCAGCCGTCACGCCGTCACAAACGAAACACTAATAGCACCTACACGAAAACAGTCTAATACATCAAACCTTCAGTGATTGACCCACATCCGGTCCCCTGCAATACTGAATGGTCAAATCATGACATTAATTAAGCCACGCCCCCTCACAACAGGAAGTGTACAGTTGTACATTGAACGTCCCGATCGGACACCTGTTACCTAATCAGCGTGACGGTCTGTCCAGTGACCGAAGACATGTTGCTGTAACAAGCTTTCCAACACTGACCGTTTTGGGTGGAGCATGTGGGCGTGGCGATGTGGCGAATCAGACGTAACGCCGTCACAATACGTTTGGCCTTTTGGGAGCTTTATCATATCCCAAAACTCACCAAATTTGGCAGACTCATCAGGACTGGTGAAAAATTACATATTTTGGGGGCGTGGCCAAAATTGCAAAAGAAACGGCTCAAGAGCGCCACCTAGAATATTTCAAACTACCCTCCGCATTGGCCTTAGTTTCACGTAGGATCATGAAATTTGGTACACCTCCCCAATTCACCAAGACGCACAGAAAACCCTCTGGCATCAACATTGTACGATAAATGGGAAGGCGGCCATTTTGGAATGTGGACCAAATTGGGTGCATACATTGGGTGCCGAACGGGTACGGGAAAGGCACGAGAGTGTTTCAGGGTGGACTAGCTCGACTTCCCGCGGTCGCCACGAGAAGGGCGGAGCGGCGCTAAGGCATTCACACGTGCATTTTCGTAGGAAATGCAAATTTTCTAGTTATAGTTACTATCTTCATTCCGTACGTTTTTTGGCATGTAACTACTCGCACAGTTTTGGTGCCATTTCAACAATTCATATATCAAAATGTCCAGCTCGCTCAGGACAATCCGGCTATGACTTTTGGTAATGCTGCAACTTTAGCTTTTTGAATTATTTAGCCTTTTCGGCCATTTTTTTCCCATTGAAAATGAATGGAGCTAAAATGAAATGGCCGTTTGGGGGCTTTATCATATCCTAAATCTCACCAAATTTGGCAGACTCATCACTCAGACATGGGGGAGTAAAAAATGAACAAAACCTCACGTTTTCATATATGCTGAAGGGGCGTGGCCTGGCCTCAAAGTTAGGTATCTCGCCATGGAAAACGAAACACTAATAGCACCTACACGAAAACGGTCTAATACATCAAATCTTCAGTGATTGACCCACAACCGGTCCCCTACAATACTGAATGGTCAAATCATGACATTAATTAAGCCACGCCCCCTCACAACAGGAAGTGTACAGTTATACATTGAACGTCCCGATCGGACACCTGTTACCTAATCAGCGGGACGGTCTGTCCAGTGACCGAAGACATGTTGCTGTAACAAGCTTTCCAACACTGACCGTTTTGGGTGGAGCATGTGGGCGTGGCAATGTGGCGAATCAGCCGTCACGCCGTCACAAACGAAACACTAATAGCACCTACACGAAAACAGTCTAATACATCAAACCTTCAGTGATTGACCCACATCTGGTCCCCTGCAATACTGAATGGTCAAATCATGACATTAATTAAGCCACGCCCCCTCACAACAGGAAGTATTTTTTCCCATTGAAAATGAATGGAGCTAAAATGAAAGTGCCTGTTGGGGGCTTTATCATATCCTAAATCTCACCAAATTTGGCAGACTCATCACTTAGACATGGGGGAGTAAAAAATGATCAAAACCTCGCGTTTTCATATATGCTGAAGGGGCGTGGCCTGGCCTCAAAGTTAGGCATCTCGCCATGAAAAACGAAACACTAATAGCACCTACACGAAAACCATCTAATACATCAAACCTTCAGTGATTGACCCACAACCACTGCCCTGCAATACTGAATGGTCAAATCATGACATTAATTAAGCCACGCCCCCTCACAACAGGAAGTGTACAGTTATACATTGAACGTCCCGATCGGACACCTGTTACCTAATCAGCGGGACGGTCTGTCCAGTGACCGAAGACATGTTGCTGTAACAAGCTTTCCAACACTGACCGTTTTGGGTGGAGCATGTGGGCGTGGCAATGTGGCGAATCAGCCGTCACGCCGTCACAAACGAAACACTAATAGCACCTACACGAAAACAGTCTAATACATCAAACCTTCAGTGATTGACCCACATCTGGTCCCCTGCAATACTGAATGGTCAAATCATGACATTAATTAAGCCACGCCCCCTCACAACAGGAAGTATTTTTTCCCATTGAAAATGAATGGAGCTAAAATGAAAGTGCCTGTTGGGGGCTTTATCATATCCTAAATCTCACCAAATTTGGCAGACTCATCACTTAGACATGGGGGAGTAAAAAATGATCAAAACCTCACGTTTTTATATATGCTGAAGGGGCGTGGCCTGGCCTCAAAATTAGGCATCTCGCCATGAAAAACGAAACACTAATAGCACCTACACGAAAACCGTCTAATACATCAAACCTTCAGTGATTGACCCACAACCACTGCCCTGCAATACTGAATGGTCAAATCATGACATTAATTAAGCCACGCCCCCTCACAACAGGAAGTGTACAGTTATACATTGAACATCCCGATCGGACACCTGTTACCTAATCAGCGGGACGGTCTGTCCAGTGACCGAAGACATGTTGCTGTAACAAGCTTTCCAACACTGACCGTTTTGGGTGGAGCATGTGGGCGTGGCAATGTGGCGAATCAGCCGTCACGCCGTCACAAACGAAACACTAATAGCACCTACACGAAAACAGTCTAATACATCAAACCTTCAGTGATTGACCCACATCTGGTCCCCTGCAATACTGAATGGTCAAATCATGACATTAATTAAGCCACGCCCCCTCACAACAGGAAGTATTTTTTCCCATTGAAAATGAATGGAGCTAAAATGAAAGTGCCTGTTGGGGGCTTTATCATATCCTAAATCTCACCAAATTTGGCAGACTCATCACTTAGACATGGGGGAGTAAAAAATGATCAAAACCTCACGTTTTTATATATGCTGAAGGGGCGTGGCCTGGCCTCAAAATTAGGCATCTCGCCATGAAAAACGAAACACTAATAGCACCTACACGAAAACCGTCTAATACATCAACCCTTCAGTGATTGACCCACAACCGGTCCCCTACAATACTGAATGGTCAAATCATGAAAATAATTAAGCCACGCCCCCTCACAACAGGAAGTGTACAGTTGTACATTGAACATCCCGATCGGACACCTGTTACCTAATCAGTGTGACGGTCTGTCCAGTGACCGAAGACATGTTGCTGTAACAAGCTTTCCACGACTGGTTGTTTTGGGTGGAGCATGTGGGCGTGGCGATGTGGCGAATCAGACGTAACGCCGTCACAATACGTTTGGCCTTTTGGGAGCTTTATCATATCCCAAAACTCACCAAATTTGGCAGACTCGTCAGGACTGGTGAAAAATTACATATTTTGGGGGCGTGGCCAAAATTGCAACAGAAAGGGCTCAAGAGCGCCACCTAGAAAATTTCAAACTACCCTCCGCATTGGCCTTAGTTTCACGTAGGATCATGAAATTTGGTACACTTGTCCAATTCACCAAGACGCACAGAAAACCCTCTGGCGTCAACGTTGTACGATAAATGGGAAGGCGGCCATTTTGGAATGTGGACCAAATTGAGTGCACGCACTAGGTGCCGAACGGGTACGGGAAAGGCACGAGAGTGTTTCGGGGTGGACCAGCTCGACTTCCCGCGGTCGCCGCGAGAAGGGCGGAGCGGCGCTAAGGCATTCACACGTGCATTTTCGTAGGAAATGCGGTTTTTCTAGTTGTGTGAATGCCAACAAGGCATTCACACTATAGAGATTGTGTTTATATTTAATATTATTCCAGTTACTATCTTCCATCCGTACGTTTTTTGGCACGCTACTCCTCCTAGAGTATTTGTGCCATTTCAACGATTCATATATCAAAATGTTCAGCTCGTTCAGGACAATCCAGCTATGACTTTTGGTAATGCTGCAAGTTGCGCTTTTTGAAATATTAAGCCTTTTCGGCCATTTTTTTCCCATTGAAAATGAATGGAGCTAAAATGAAATGGTCTTTTGGGGGCTTTATCATACCCTAAAACTCACCAAATTTGGCAGACTCATCACTCAGACATGCAGGAGTAACAAATGATCAAAACCTCGCATTTTCATATATGCTGAAGGGGCGTGGCCTGGCCTCAAAGTTAGGCATCTCGCCATGAAAAACGAAACACTAATAGCACCTACACGAAAACCGTCTAATACATCAAACCTTCAGTGATTGACCCACAACCACTCCCCTGCAATACTGAATGGTCAAATCATGACATTAATTAAGCCACGCCCCCTCACAACAGGAAGTGTACAGTTATACATTGAACGTCCCGATCGGACACCTGTTACCTAATCAGCGGGACGGTCTGTCCAGTGACCGAAGACATGTTGCTGTAACAAGCTTTCCAACACTGACCGTTTTGGGTGGAGCATGTGGGCGTGGCGATGTGGCGAATCAGCCGTCACGCCGTCACAAACGAAACACTAATAGCACCTACACGAAAACAGTCTAATACATCAAACCTTCAGTGATTGACCCACATCCGGTCCCCTGCAATACTGAATGGTCAAATCATGACAATAATTAAGCCACGCCCCCTCACAACAGGAAGTGTACAGTTGTACATTGAACATCCCGATCGGACACCTGTTACCTAATCAGCGTGACGGTCTGTCCAGTGACCGAAGACATGTTGCTGTAACAAGCTTTCCACGACTGGTTGTTTTGGGTGGAGCATGTGGGCGTGGCGATGTGGCGAATCAGACGTAACGCCGTCACAATACGTTTGGCCTTTTGGGAGCTTTATCATATCCCAAAACTCACCAAATTTGGCAGACTCGTCAGGACTGGTGAAAAATTACATATTTTGGGGGCGTGGCCAAAATTGCAACAGAAAGGGCTCAAGAGCGCCACCTAGAATATTTCAAATTACCCTCCGCATTGGCCTTAGTTTCACGTAGGATCATGAAATTTGGTACACTTGTCCAATTCACCAAGACGCACAGAAAACCCTCTGGCGTCAACGTTGTACGATAAATGGGAAGGCGGCCATTTTGGAATGTGGACCAAATTGAGTGCACGCACTGGGTGCCGAACGGGTACGGGAAAGGCACGAGAGTGTTTCGGGGTGGACCAGCTCGACTTCCCGCGGTCGCCGCGAGAAGGGCGGAGCGGCGCTGAGGCATTCACACGTGCATTTTCGTAGGAAATGCGGTTTTTCTAGTTATAGTTACTATCTTCCGTCCGTACGTTTTTTGGCACGCTACTCCTCCTAGAGTATTTGTGCCATTTCAACGATTCATATATCAAAATGTTCAGCTCGTTCAGGACAATCCAGCTATGACTTTTGGTAATGCTGCAAGTTGCGCTTTTTGAAATATTAAGCCTTTTCGGCCATTTTTTTCCCATTGAAAATGAATGGAGCTAAAATGAAATGGTCTTTTGGGGGCTTTATCATACCCTAAAACTCACCAAATTTGGCAGACTCATCACTCAGACATGCAGGAGTAACAAATGATCAAAACCTCGCATTTTCATATATGCTGAAGGGGCGTGGCCTGGCCTCAAAGTTAGGCATCTCGCCATGAAAAACGAAACACTAATAGCACCTACACGAAAACCGTCTAATACATCAAACCTTCAGTGATTGACCCACAACCACTCCCCTGCAATACTGAATGGTCAAATCATGACATTAATTAAGCCACGCCCCCTCACAACAGGAAGTGTACAGTTATACATTGAACGTCCCGATCGGACACCTGTTACCTAATCAGCGGGACGGTCTGTCCAGTGACCGAAGACATGTTGCTGTAACAAGCTTTCCAACACTGACCGTTTTGGGTGGAGCATGTGGGCGTGGCGATGTGGCGAATCAGCCGTCACGCCGTCACAAACGAAACACTAATAGCACCTACACGAAAACAGTCTAATACATCAAACCTTCAGTGATTGACCCACATCCGGTCCCCTGCAATACTGAATGGTCAAATCATGACAATAATTAAGCCACGCCCCCTCACAACAGGAAGTGTACAGTTGTACATTGAACATCCCGATCGGACACCTGTTACCTAATCAGCGTGACGGTCTGTCCAGTGACCGAAGACATGTTGCTGTAACAAGCTTTCCACGACTGGTTGTTTTGGGTGGAGCATGTGGGCGTGGCGATGTGGCGAATCAGACGTAACGCCGTCACAATACGTTTGGCCTTTTGGGAGCTTTATCATATCCCAAAACTCACCAAATTTGGCAGACTCGTCAGGACTGGTGAAAAATTACATATTTTGGGGGCGTGGCCAAAATTGCAACAGAAATGGCTCAAGAGCGCCACCTAGAAAATTTCAAACTACCCTCCGCATTGGCCTTAGTTTCACCTAGGATCATGAAATTTGGTAGACTTGTCCAATTCACCAAGACGCACAGAAAACCCTCTAGCATCAACGTTGTACGAGAAATGGGAAGGCGGCCATTTTGGAATGTGGACCAAATTGAGTGCACGCACTGGGTGCCGAACGGGTACGGGAAAGGCAGGAGAGTGTTTCAGGGTGGACCAGCTCGACTTCCCGCGGTCGCCGCGAGAAGGGCGGAGCGGCACTAAGGCATTCACACGTGCATTTTCGCAGGAAATGCGGTTTTTCTAGTTATTATTATTATTATCTACAGTTTATAGATGTTACTATCTTCACTCCGTACGTTTTTTGGCATGTAACTACTCGCACAGTTTTGGTGCGATTTCAACAATTCATATATCAAAATGTTCAGCTCATTTAGGACAATCCGGCTATGACTTTTGGTAATGCTGCAACTTTAGCTTTTTGAGATATTCAGCCTTTTCGGCCATCTTTTTCCCATTGAAAATGAATGGAGCTAAAATGAAATGGCCGTTTGGGGGCTTTATCATATCCTAAATCTCACCAAATTTGGCAGACTCATCACTCAGACATGGGGGAGTAAAAAATGATCAAAACCTCATGTTTTCATATATGATGAAGGGGCGTGGCCTGGCCTCAAAGTTAGGTATCTCGCCATGAAAAACGAAACACTAATAGCACCTACACGAAAACTGTCTAATACATCAAACCTTCAGTGATTGACCCACAACCACTCCCCTGCAATACTGAATGGTCAAATCATGACATTAATTAAGCCACGCCCCCTCACAACAGGAAGTGTACAGTTATACATTGAACGTCCCGATCGGACACCTGTTACCTAATCAGCGGGACGGTCTGTCCAGTGACCGAAGACATGTTGCTGTAACAAGCTTTCCAACACTGACCGTTTTGGGTGGAGCATGTGGGCGTGGCGATGTGGCGAATCAGCCGTCACGCCGTCACAAACGAAACACTAATAGCACCTACACGAAAACAGTCTAATACATCAAACCTTCAGTGATTGACCCACATCCGGTCCCCTGCAATACTGAATGGTCAAATCATGACAATAATTAAGCCACGCCCCCTCACAACAGGAAGTGTACAGTTGTACATTGAACGTCCCGATCGGACACCTGTTACCTAATCAGCGTGACGGTTTGTCCAGTGACCAAAGACATGTTGCTATAACAAGCTTTCCAACACTGACCGTTTTGGGTGGAGCATGTGGGCGTGGCGATGTGGCGAATCAGACGTAACGCCGTCACAATACGTTTGGCATTTTGGGGGCTTTATCATATCCCAAAACTCACCAAATTTGGCAGACTCATCAGGGGTGGTGAAAAATTACATATTTTGGGGGCGTGGCCAAAATTGCAAAAGAAACGGCTCAAGAGCGCCACCTACAATATTTCAAACTACCCTCCGCATTGGCCTTAGTTTCACGTAGGATCATGAAATTTGGTACACTTGTCCAATTCACCAAGACGCACAGAAAACCCTCTGGCATCAACGTTGTACGATAAATGGGAAGGCGGCCATTTTGGAATGTGGACCAAATCGGGTGCATGCATTGGGTGCCGAACGGGTACGGGAAAGGCACGACAGTGTTTCAGGGTGGACCAGCTCGACTTCCCGCGGTCGCCGCGAGAAGGGCGGAGCGGCGCTAAGGCATTCACACGTGCATTTTCGCAGGAAATGCGGTTTTTCTAGTGTTACAATTACATCTGTTACTATCCTGATTCCGTACGTTTTTTGGCACGCTACTCCTCCTACAGTTTTTGTGCTATTTCAACAATTCATATATCAAAATGTTCAGCTCATTTAGGACATGATGGCTATGACTTTTGGTATTGGTGCAACTTTAGCTTTTTGAAATATTCAGCCTTTTCGGCCATTTTTTTCCCATTGAAAATGAATGGAGCTCAAATGAACTCAATGAGCTCATTTTGCATCCTTGATATCTTTGGAACTCATTACAATATTTCACTACTCCTTTCACATTTTGGACCAGCTCAGCTTCCTTCAGCTACCTTGTACATTTTTTAAAAAATGTTTTAGCTACTTTCAGCTAATTTCAGCTGTTTCTTCAACTGCTTTGCGCTCTTTTCAGCTTAATGCAACTTACTTCAAAATGTTTGTACTTCTACTGACTTATTTCTGCTAATTTCATATCATTATGCTCCTTTCAGCTAATTGATAGTTTTGCTATTTTAGCTACTATTTAGCTGTTTAATGCAAATTTCAGCTTTTTTAGTTATTTCAACAATTTTTTTATCATTCCAACTTTTTTCAGCCTAATTCAGCAAAACCATGTTCTACCAACTTCCTTCTGGTAATTTAAGATAATTTCTGCTTGTTTTAGCTGTTGTTCAGCTGTTTTTGAGCAATTTCAGCTGATGGCTGCCAATGTTACATTCAAATGGCTTTAACTCGGTTATCTTTATTCATAGAGAGCTGAAATTTGGTGAGGTTGTAGCTATGGACAATCTCTAACATACATTAGGTGAAGCGGCCATTTTGATTGAACATGCAAATTAGGTGAGTCCGCCATTTTGGTTCAATATACAAGGTAGTTACTTGCCTTGCAAAGTAAGTCAATGCATGTATTGTTGCCATTTTGGTTCTACAATTAAAGTAGTCAAGGTTGCCATTTTGATTTAACAAGCATATTAGGTGAAGCGGCCATTTTGATTGAACATGCAAGTTGGGTGAAGCGGCCATTTTGGCATTCACACATGCATTTTCTCAGGAAATGCAATCTAGTTGTGTGAATGCCAACAAGGCATTCACACTATAGAGATTGTCTTCCGGTTACTATCCTGATTCCGTACGTTTTTCGGCACGCTACTCCTCCTACAGTTTTTGTGCTATTGCAACAATTCATATATCAAAATGTTCAGCTCATTCAGGACATGATGGCTATGACTTTTGGTATTGGTGCAACTTTAGCTTTTTGAATTATTTAGCCTTTTCGGCCATTTTCTTCCCCATTGAAAATGAATGGAGCTAATTTTTCATCCTTGATATCTTTGGAACTCTTTAGAATATTTCACTACTCCTTTCACATTTTGGACCAGCTTAGCTTCCTTCAGCTACCTTGTACATTTTTTAAAAAATATTTCAGCTACTTTCAGCTAATTTCAGCTGTTTTTTCAACTGCTTTGCACTCTTTTCAGCTTTATGCAGCTTACTTCAACATTTTTGTACTTCTACTGACTTATTTCTGCTAATTTCAGATCATTATGCTCCTTTCAGATAATTTTTGAAAGATTAAGATATTTTAGCTATTTTAGCTACTATTTAGCTGTTTTATGATAATTTCAGCTTTTTCAGCTATTTCAACAATTTTTTTTAATCAATCCAACTTTTTTCAGCCTAATTCAGCAAAACCATGCTCTACCAACTTCCTTCTGGTAATTTAAGATTGTTTCTGCTTGTTTTAGCTGTTGTTCAGCTGTTTTTGGCCAATTTCAGCTTTATTCATATATTTTCAACTTTATTTTGCTTATTTCTACTTATTTCAGATTTTTTTCAATTTCAGATTGTTTCAGATACTTCATATTCTTCTGCTTTGTGTTTATTTCTGCTAGTTTCAGCTTCTTCTGCTATTTTAGCTACTATTAAGCTGTTTTTATGCTAATTTAGGCTTGTTTCAACACATTCCACATTATTTGAACTCATTTCAACTTTTTCCAGCCAAATTCTGCAAAAATGTACTCTCTCTACTAAGTTCTAAGACATTTAAGCTTCTTTCTGCTATTTCAGATAATATTCAGCTGTTTTTGCTATCTTAAGCTTTTTTCAGATAATTTCAACTTTATTTTGCTTATTTCTGCTTAGTTCAGATTTTTTCAGATTTCAGATAGTTTCAGATATTTTAGATTATTCAGATTATGCTGCTTTGTGCTTATTTCTGCTAGTTTCAGCTTCTTCTGCTATTTTAGCTACTATTAAGCTGTTTTTATGCTAATTTAGGCTTGTTTCAACAAATTCCACATTATTTGAACTCATTTCAACTTTTTCCATCCTAATTCTGCAAAACTACACTCTCTCTACTAATTTCTAACACAGTTAAGCTTATTTCTGCTATTTCAGATAATATTCAGCTGTTTTTGCTATCTTTAGCTTTTTTCAGATAATTTCAACTTTATTTTGCTTATTTCTGCTTAGTTCAGATTTTTTCAGATTTCAGATTGTTTCAGATATTTCAGATTATTCACAATTATGCTATTTCTAATTACTTCAGATAATTTAAGCTTATTTCTGCTATTTTAGATAGTATTCAGCTGTTTATGATATCTTAAGCTTTTTTTAGATAATTTCAACTTTTTTTGCTTATTTCAGATTATTTCAGATTTCAGATTGTTTAAGATGTTTCAGATTATTCCCAATTAAGCTCTTACTAATTCCTGCTGCTAATTTAAGCTTATTTCTGCTATTTTAGATAATATTCAGCTGTTTTTGACCAATTTCAGCTGATGGCTGCCAACGCTACTTTCAAATGGTTATAACTCGACCATCTTTATACATAGAGAGCTGAAATTTGGTGAGGTTGTAGCTGAGGACATTATCTATCATGTATAGAATCCAAAAAAAAATCCAAGATGGCCGACAATGCAAAAAAGTAAAAATACTATAAAATGGTCAATTTTAGTGATATTGAGCTGAAACTTGGTGTAGTGATAGCTGAGAATGTTTCCTATCAAATGCTATATCAAAATCAAAAATCCAAGATGGCCGCCAACGCTACTTTCAAATGGCTTTAACTCAGCCATCATTATACATAGAGAGTCGAAATTTGGTGAGGTAGTAGCTGAGGACATTATCTATCATGTACGGAATCCAAATCAAAAATCCAAGATGGCCGACAAAGTAAAACATTAAAAAACTGTAAAAATTCAAGATGGCCGCCAACGCTACATTCAAATGGCTTTAACTCAGCCATCTTTATTCATAGAGAGCTGAAATTTGGTGAGGTTGTAGCTAAGGGAATCCTCTATCATGTACGGAATCCAAATCAAAAATCCAAGATGGCAGACAAAGCAAAACATTAAAAATACTGTAAAATCCAAGATGGCCACCAACGCTACTTTCAAATGGCTTTAACTTAGCCATTATTATACATAGAGAGCCGAAATTTGGTGAGGTTGTAGCTGAGGGAATCCTCTATCATGTACGGAATCCAAATCAAAAATCCAAGATGGCCGACAAAGCAAAACATTAAAAATACTGTAAAATCCAAGATGGCCAACAACGCTACTTTCAAATGGCTTTAAATCAGCCATATTTATTCATAGAGAGCCGAAATTTGGTGAGGTTGTAGCTATGGACATTCTTTATCATGCATTAGGTGAAGCGGCCATTTTGATTGAATATGCAAATTAGGTGAAGTGGCCATTTTGGTTCAATATACAAGGCAGTTAATTGCCTTGCGAAGTAAGTCAATGCATGTATTGTTACCATTTTGGTTCTACAATTTAAGTAGACAAGTTAGCCATTTTGATTTAATAAGCACATTAGGTAAAGCGGCCATTTTGATTAAACATTCAAGTCATAACGGCCATTTTGGCATTCACACATGCATTTTCTCAGGAAATGCAATCTAGTTGTGTGAATGCCAACAAGGCATTCACACTATAGAGATTGTGTTTATATTTATTATAGTTACTATCTTCCGTCCGTACGTTTTTTGGCACGCTACTCCTCCTAGAGTATTTGTGCCATTTCAACGATTCATATATCAAAATGTTCAGCTCGTTCAGGACAATCCAGCTATGACTTTTGGTAATGCTGCAAGTTGCGCTTTTTGAAATATTAAGCCTTTTCGGCCATTTTTTTCCCATTGAAAATGAATGGAGCTAAAATGAAATGGTCTTTTGGGGGCTTTATCATACCCTAAAACTCACCAAATTTGGCAGACTCATCACTCAGACATGCAGGAGTAACAAATGATCAAAACCTCGCATTTTCATATATGCTGAAGGGGCGTGGCCTGGCCTCAAAGTTAGGCATCTCGCCATGAAAAACGAAACACTAATAGCACCTACACGAAAACCGTCTAATACATCAAACCTTCAGTGATTGACCCACAACCACTCCCCTGCAATACTGAATGGTCAAATCATGACATTAATTAAGCCACGCCCCCTCACAACAGGAAGTGTACAGTTATACATTGAACGTCCCGATCGGACACCTGTTACCTAATCAGCGGGACGGTCTGTCCAGTGACCGAAGACATGTTGCTGTAACAAGCTTTCCAACACTGACCGTTTTGGGTGGAGCATGTGGGCGTGGCGATGTGGCGAATCAGCCGTCACGCCGTCACAAACGAAACACTAATAGCACCTACACGAAAACAGTCTAATACATCAAACCTTCAGTGATTGACCCACATCCGGTCCCCTGCAATACTGAATGGTCAAATCATGACAATAATTAAGCCACGCCCCCTCACAACAGGAAGTGTACAGTTGTACATTGAACATCCCGATCGGACACCTGTTACCTAATCAGCGTGACGGTCTGTCCAGTGACCGAAGACATGTTGCTGTAACAAGCTTTCCACGACTGGTTGTTTTGGGTGGAGCATGTGGGCGTGGCGATGTGGCGAATCAGACGTAACGCCGTCACAATACGTTTGGCCTTTTGGGAGCTTTATCATATCCCAAAACTCACCAAATTTGGCAGACTCGTCAGGACTGGTGAAAAATTACATATTTTGGGGGCGTGGCCAAAATTGCAACAGAAAGGGCTCAAGAGCGCCACCTAGAATAATTTCAAACTACCCTCCGCATTGGCCTTAGTTTCACGTAGGATCATGAAATTTGGTACACTTGTCCAATTCACCAAGACGCACAGAAAACCCTCTGGCATCAACGTTGTACGATAAATGGGAAGGCGGCCATTTTGGAATGTGGACCAAATCGGGTGCACGCATTGGGTGCCGAACGGGTACGGGAAAGGCACGAGAGCGTTTCAGGGTGGACCAGCTCGACTTCCCGCGGTCGCCACGAGAAGGGCGGAGCGGCGCTAAGGCATTCACACGTGCATTTTCGCAGGAAATGCGGTTTTTCTAGTGTTACAATTACATCTGTTACTATCCTGATTCCGTA